>UYYA01000642.1:0-41257 GCA_900624975.1 Angiostrongylus costaricensis | reverse complement strand
TTTTTGCCACAGGATAGGATAGCGCGTTCGTTCCCCACCATAGACACCTGCGGTCCAGAGTTTTGCAAATATCTCAGCAACGTTGTAATGTATTATAGTTTAAACTTACCATGAAAGTCAGATTGTATTCCTGTGAAGTTCAGCAACACCTATATTTGCATGGTATTTTGTCTCCTATGATATTATGTTTGAGGTTAGTAACGAAGGATAACGAAGGATATTTTATCTATTGTAACCCCTTGTTACCACATGTGAAGTTATCTAAGTTCTTACAAGCGGTGAAATGAATATGGACAATCATTTCTCGAGTTATCCTCTAGCTTTTAAGGTTTTAAAAACCATTAAAGTTATCCATATCCGTCTTTCTAAAATTTCTGAAGGAAATTAATGGGGAATGTTCAAAATGAGAATAGAACACCCGCGGAATTCCTCGTCATTATCCTGTTACACTTAAATTTGAAGTTCATTTCTCACAAGTTTTGCATCTCCATCACAAAAAGCTGTTGTGTTTCTTAAATTTGAAGTTCATTTCTCACAAGTTTTGCATCTCCATCACAAAAAGCTGTTGTGTTTTGCTTTCTCAATTGTCAGGAATCTATCGTCTCACATAAAGTGGAAACAAGGATATTTTTACAACCCTGAATAAGTTGTGAAGTTCTGGATGCCTCACAAATTTCGGTGGAGTCTCTTGTATTGTTACTAGATCTTTTAGAGTTTTTCTGGCTGCAACATTTTGTTACTTGTCGCTTCAGATGTTCCTTGTTTCTGTATGCCGTTTGAGGCAAGACTAATAGGTCTACCAAAAGTTGTAGCATAACAATATTTGAAGCTGTTATTCAACTGCGGCACGAAAATCTCTCAGGCTAATACAACTCCATTTCCATTAATCTCTGCCGCATCGAAAGCTTCATTTGTGACTTTTCACGATCTAGTCGGTTTGTCCTTGATCGTTTCTTGTCAGCTGAAGGACGTCTGGTTGTGACCGGATTTACTTTACAGACTCCATAAGGCGGTGGTCGATTGTAGCCAACTAAAGCGTCGACCGAGCAGAAACAATGAGGTGGTGCGGAACAAGGAGTGACGGACGGGCACCGGTATGTCAGTATGGACAATAGTAGAGACTGGGAACAAATATCACACTGCAACGGGACGCCGTGTTTGTACGCGAACGCATTTGTACGACGTCCTACAACCAGCCGGCACGGCAGCACCTGACCTGCAGGCAGTGAGTGGCTTCTTTCCGACACGCCTGTCTCTCAAGTCATCACTCATTGTGATGAATTCGGATGTTGCAAGAGCCCTAATAAAGACCTTAGCCAGTCTCACGGCTAACAAGATGCTGGTATTTTTAGTTTCGATCAACATTTCTGAGCTAGAAGCATACTGTTTTTTTCTTCGGTCGTCATCGCAGATTTTTGCTTACAAGTTTCAAGCTTATTGTTATTATTACTGTTTAAATGGTGTTCGCTATCATAATATTCCAATAATATCTGGTGATCATCGAACGTGGTGAACTCAAATATACATATGTTAACTTCTTATTTACTGCTTAATACAATTTTTCACGGCAGGGTCTTATGTGTGATACAACCACAATGATGCTGAGATATTTGTAAATCTCTGGACCGCAGGTGACTGCGGTGGGAACGAACGCGCTATTACCCTTTTAGGGGCTAACGCGTTCACCACCACACCATGCAGGTCCTTCGTTTCATCTTTCTCTCGGCTAGTTTTATCGATCAGTGTCATCAGCAGTCTAACACAAATATTTCACTAAACTAATCGCTTGCGTCGAAATTACTGACACTATCTTATTATCTCGTAAAGTTGTAGTTTTACAAATACCTGACATTCTGGAGCTTATCCACTCTATAAAGAGGTGGTTGCTGTAGGAGGACGTTAGCCACAATTGCGACGGAACGTTCATGGATGTCCAGTTATACTTAACTTCAACATCCGCATGCTTAGTAGTGCATTGGCTTCTGTGAGAAATGAACTGTCCAGTAGAAGGTAAGTTCAAGGCGGCGGATTTTTTTGTAACCTATATTAAGCGTTATTTACAGGTAATAGAATCTGATGAACGCTGGTAAAAGGACACTAGTAATCTTAAGATTGAGGACGGTCTATGTAGGAGATCGGAAAAATCCTAGGTTACTCCTCTTTAGATGAAAGGCGCAGGGAATCGAGATGATCTAGACAATAGCGAAGAGTGTGCTGTGTGCTGTGCTAAACTCGGAGTGACAGTTTATGTAGGTTTTGGACAGTGAGACGATGTCGCTGGAGCAGTAAAAATGTGGAAATCAATCCGGATCCCTTTGCCTCTTGTTTCGCAGCAAATCTCACCTTATCTGAGTTCGACGGCATTTAATGCGCTCTCACGCAGCTTAAGTGATTGTTAATGTCCGAGACTGCCCCGAAGATAGAAAGACGTGCATCTCAGTAGGTATCATTTCTGACCTCCTGTCTTGAACTAGTACAAACTCACCGTTTCGAAACTTCCGTTCCATTAAAAGTTAACACTGCTTGAGAAACATGGTGTGTCAATCTCGCCTTGTTGATTGCCATCAAATGAGTACCGTTGTAGATTTCTGCTTTTTGCTTTTACTTTTGACTTCTTAACATTTGCTCAAATTGATTCGATCTCCCTTCATTCATTGTTGGCTGCTGTAGAGAGTTCAAACTTTGCTTTGATAAATACCATCGAATAATGTGAGATTGGGAAAGTCGATAGCCCCTTGAAATTGTACTCTTTATCAACCAAATCAAGGATTATCGATCAAAGCAGGAGCTACTATAATTGGGACACTTTTCATCGCCATTTTACGTTTAGATCTGTAAACCTGACAGGTTACTTAATGTCTTTCTGACTATAATCTCATGTGCAAATGTTTTCTGTTGCAAAGAAAATTGGCCGTTTATTTAAAATTTTGCCTTCGTTCGAAATCCTTTATTGACTTGGCCGATTCTCTAGGAACATATCTCCGTTAAGGTATTTCTCTTAGGATACAGAAACATCTAGGAAACGGTTCCATGTACTGAACATCAAATTATCATGAAAACCTCGTTTTGATGCAAATTTAGCTTTGGGAACTGTTTCGCTGCTTCAGCATTGTCTAATCATTGCGCAAAACGTCATCACTTCATTGTCTTAATGGAAAACTGATATTGCTATCTATGTTGATCGGTTTCCTCCAAAGTTCGATTTCGTACAATGGTAGACCAACAGTGCGTTCCTTTCGGCTTCAGCTGACCGTGTAGACGTCTGGGCAAGCCGTTCATAGTTTTCGCGGAGCGGTCACATTTGCTCAAAGAATAAAGTTCTCGTTGTTGACAATCCTCATAACCATCTCCTACCATTTCGGTTAGTTCAGTCATAAATTTTGAGAATATGTGAATGTGGTTCTGTCCTAGAAGTCGTTATTGTAATCAATTCAGCTTAGTCAGCCTATATTACAATCGGATGCGGATGTGGGCGCATTTCTGAGCATCGAGGAAATGACAGTGAAACAATTGCATTAGAACTTTATCGGAGATTTTTATTAGACTTTGTAACTCTCGAGCGGCATGTTAACGTATGTCGTCCCAATATGCGTGTTTATACCTTTGTTGTTCCCATATGCACGTTTATATCTTTTGTTCTTCCTTAGAAGACGTGGAACTAGTGAATTCTTGATTTTTAGTCGGGGATTGGTCTTCAGTTTAAATTGAATATAAACGTTTGCTTTTACGGAACATAAAGTTGGATTGCCTGATCCCATTCTATGTGTTCAACGTATGCGGAATAGAATTTTGTTCTGGAAATGACGCTACTAAGGACGTTAACGCTATGAAGATCATCAAGTGGTAAATCCCTTTTTGTGAAATTAGTATATTATTACTTCCATCTATTCAGAAAACCCTAGAATGATAACTCCTCTCGCCCACTACCTTTTCTTATCCAAGCGCATCACTTCCGTTTTAGTTGTCTATTCCCTATGATAGCCAATTTTTGACAATATCCAGGTCTTGAATACATTGTCGCTACTCTCACAATTGAAGAGTTTAGTATTTTTGTTTGTCTTATTCTTACACTATTGCACCTGTAATTTTCCAAGTACTATTGTATTATGAAGCGAAGCGAGAAAGGAATGGTATTCGCATATCCGGGCCAACAGTTTCACAGAAAAGCAGCGTATTCGAACAGATGACTCTTAATCTATTGGACACAGCAGGAACACAACCAGATCACTACGGCACGTATTCGAGACATGGGCAAACGGTACCTTCTAGTTACAACCAACCTAGTTATGCAGGTAATCCAGAGAATTTTTCGTTGTTGTTTTAGTGGAAAATTTTATAGTGACAAACAGAATGTTAGAGTAATGCTCATAGTGTTATTAGACATGAAGATTCTAAAAAGCAATTGCTCTGAGGTGAGAAAGTATGAAGAATTTCAATTTAAGAGCCTTGAGAGAACGATTTGATTGTGAACAGCTCGCCGATGTGTCATCGCATTTTTGAATCTGGGCTCAGCGAATATTTACCTAACGAATACGCCTGGAAATGCCCTCAATCGTCGGTCGAGTCAATGCACCGTGACTGTATTTTAAGTCATAGCACTTTTTCTGAACGTCAGAATGCTTTGGATGAGCAAGATAGTGGGCCTTCATGTAGACGACGGCATGGAGTCCCGACGTTGCGGACCGCCTTTGACTTTTAATCCAATTCCTATTCGCTATTTCTAGAAAGTTCCTGCTTTCGTTAACAAACGCCTCGAAGAAACAGAGCTCCTCCTTTGTCGTTTCTTACTTAATTGCAAAAAAGGCACTGCCTTGCTCATAGTGGAAAAAATCACCGCGGCTGCAGAAGGGCCATTGAAGTAGTCTTTGTTGAAGTGTTCTGGAGATATCTTTGAATCAGTTAATAGCTCACAGCGATTTTTACCAGCTCAACATCTCTCGAAAGTAAGTGATACCAAAAAATCACTGTCTACTTATCCTTGCGTTTTCCATCTCAACAGGTTCGTGTAAAGGTAAATGAAACATTTTTAGCAGCTTCACTCAAAAAGAGTTATGTCAAAAAGATCTCCTTAAACGCACTAGTAGTTCCTCCTGAAGCTGCTTAATTAAACAGACTTTACTTTGACGAAAATTGACTGCTGCTTATTTTTTTTAGTATCACATTATCGCAACGATTCAGCGTTTTCTTGATTTGTATCCGTTACCTTTTTTCTTTAGGGCGTGTGTGGCGCAGTGGTCAGAGGCGCCCTGCAACGCACGTGGAATTGATTTCCGCGTCCGTCCAAGTCCCACGAAGCCTTCCATCCCTCCGGGTTCGGCAAATTGATACCAGACTTGTCTGGGAAGGCAACAGCACTGGCTCGATGCATCGGCTGGCCACCGCGAGTCATTGTAAAGGCCAGATTCCATCAACGATGATTAATGAAGTTGAATGCGTGGCGCATCCTTTAAGGATTGATCAAAGCTGAAGACTTTAAGGGAGCTTTTCATCTTTTCCCTTGAGTGAAGAAGTGGATTAAAGGAATAAGTTAACAAGCATGGAGATAAACCAGGGATAAAACTTGGAGAAAGTTGAAAAACACAATTCGAACAGTGATCAAAGTCCCAAGACCGACTTCCTGTTAACCTTCGGCATTGGTTGATAATTCAATGTTTTTCCTCAATAAGCAGACACGAGGCTGTTATTATAGAATTTATTAGGATACAATAGCTGACGTTTCGGCAGTTTCGCCTTCTTCAGAGCCTGGAAAGGTCAAATTGAGATGCGATCTACTCAGCCAAACACCTTCATAACCCTGGAAGATAAAACTTACCAAGTAAATTTGTATTCGCATAAGAAACAGCTTCATTTAGACACCTATCGTTTAGTAAGTATTAAAGTTAGTTGGTGGATAGCAGCCGCGCAGAATAATACATGGGTGAGGACTGTGCATGTGTCAGGTCATTGGATTCGCCTGAGGGATGGCGCCAGGTCACGAGTGGTGACAAGACACTCCTTGCGGTTCATCTTTGAATTTTTGGAATTGATCCAAAACGCTTCAAGGGTTTTACGTGCTGATGTTCTCGATTCGTGCGTGAGGATACCGACTCTATGCGCGCCTAGTGGAGTGTTTGGTTTCAATTTAGATTTACCGACTAGGTGCTTTTTTATGCGGACGTAGAGCGGTCTACCCGTTTCGCCAACGTATTCGTCCCCGCACGCTTTACAAGAGATCAGATAGACTGTACCCGAACTCATGAAATTACAGCCTCTACCGTTAAAGCAAATTATGCAGTTTTTCGTTATACATAGACGGTCATATAGGCGGCTGCGAACTAGCTGGTGTCTTATAGTGTCCGGTGGTATTTCTGTCACTCTTGCGGAAATCTCTAGACCGGCCCTTATTAAGCAACGTTTTATAGCTGCACTTAGTTCGTCTGAAATAAAAAGGAACGGAGCTTTATTTCCGCTAGAATTATCGCTCTGGTGCGTGGTTTTTCCTCTATGCCTATGCCGAGAAGCTACAGTTTCGTAACCATTTGAAATGGCTATTTGGCGCGCCAGTTTCGAGGATTCTTCCCTCTGCTCTCTACCTGTGCACATGCTGGCAGCGGCTCGAAACATATTTCTTGTAAACGTCTTTTTAGTGTGTGAGGGATGAGAGGAGAGGTGAGGATTCCACTATATTCTTACTGCTTGGCTTTCGATACCATTTTGTGATGTAGCCGTTTTCGGATAGGTTGATTTCAACGTTTAGAAATGGAAGCCAGTTTTCTTTCGGTTTCTCACGGGTGAATTTTATGTACTCTGACTGTTCGTTCAATAACTCAAAGCATTTGTCCATCTCCTCTTGTGTACAGCAGATGATAAAACAATCATCTATGTACCTACAATACAATAATGGCCTGAGATCGATTACTGGTGCTTCCACTTTAGACATAAAGACTACGGCAAGGGTTGGTGCCAGTCGCTGTTCCATTGCCAACCCTCCAATTTGTGCGCAATATTTCCCGGAGCATCTGAAGAGTTTAGGCAGACGTTTAAGGAGACCATAAGCTGCTGAATCGAAAAGCCATACATGTTAATCGCTCCTTCGTGTTGCTCAAGAAGCTCGCGGATGGCTTGCATTGCGGAGTCGTTCGACACGTTAGTGTAAAGGGCGGTAACGTCGAACGACTCTAATAACGTACGCGCTTTTGGGACGTGCGTTGCACAGGCGCTCTAGGAACATTTGGGGGGTTCATGAGATTAGCTGGTATGTACTTAAGCAAGTGGTTGAGGATTAGATTTATAAACCAAGCAATTCTATCGGTAGGCCTGTCTACACAACTGATGATGGGTCTAACTTTAAAGGTGGAGAGGTCGGTAGACGCCAGATCATCAGCGGATATTAACTTATGGGTCTTGATAAGTATAAGAAAGTATAAGATGGGACATGTCGGCACTTCGATCTTAAGAAGCGAAATGTCTGCTGGTTTTAAACCTGCTGCGCTTTCCATTTTGACCCAATCGTTGTTCAGTTTTCGATTTTGACTTCTGAATTCCTTTTCAGTAGGTGCGCGATAAAGAGATGCGTCATCAAGATGTTTTTCCATATCGACATCTAACTGGCGAGCAATTACTCTCCACCCTTATCATTAACTGATAGCCTAATACTCTTTGATTTTATTAGCTCTCGAACCTGTCGCATACCAGAGTGATTGAACTACAGGCATGTGTATAAGCGAAGCAGTGGTTGTGATGGTTTGTACTGCTCACACATAGATCACTGAATTTAAGTGAGTGAAATTCCAAGGAAAAGCATGAACGCAAGAACCACCTTTTGCCGTAGTCTTCACGGCTATATCGGTCGATAAGCGCTACACCGGGAGTATCGTCGAGTTTCGACAGTGCGGCATTTAGAACTTCACCAGCAATCTCCTCAATTTCACAACTACTTCAGTCATAACTGCAAAGCCCATTCCCAGCCTTTTTTCCACAACTATTCTCTTGTCTTTAGCATAGTTTGGCTATTTAAAGAAAACATTAAAGAGAAGCATAGTTTCGGCTCCTGTAGATGGGAGATGAATTATTCTTTGAAAAATTCTTCCATTTTCTCATACTCCGATTCTTCAGATGAAGAAGAATGAATGATCAGTTTGTCTGCTCGTGGTCATCTTGAATAAATACGCAGTCTGTACTAACCAAAGGCTACTGTTGATCTTGTCATGACTGTGATTTGGTGTGTTCGGTTAGGCTAGACATATGGATAACTTAGCACTTTCATATCGTTATTGCTAAAATTCCAGTTTCCCTCTTTCTTTGGTTTGATCCAATTCTCGGCTAACCGCTCATCAAATCTCGATTTCACTGCGCTGCGCATTCCTGATACCTTTACAGTGGACAGCCATCCTAAAGCAGTTTTTTAGATTATGTGAAGTCATAACATCGCTGCAGTATTGCTAGCACTGAAAATGTTGCGTTTCACTGAACAGCGCATCAGTTACCATCTGATACTTAAGGAAAGTAATTTAGCAAGCTTAGTTGAGTACGCTTAAAAGGAAGCGTATTAATTTAAAAGACCGACTTTCTATAAACCTCAGCATAGTAATTGATATATTCATTTATATGATTTTACAAACTGATCTTTTTGAGCTGATGCGATGTTGGTATAGGTTTTCGTTGTTGTTCTCTTTGTCGTTGTCGTTATTGTTGGTGTTGTTGGTCGATGGCTGACGTTTCGGCGATTCGTCTTCCTCAGAGCCGTGCTGTTAGCAGTGGGATACGACATGGCATATTAGTTTTAGCTAACACTTTGCTCATGAAGAGCACCCAGAACAATTATAATCTTTTGTTTCGCGGCCGAAAAAATAGAAGTTTTTGTGTAAATAACCTGGCATATCATTTTATCCTTTTTAACCTGGCATGTGGAGGCAAATATAGCGATTTTCACAAGGCACATATAAAATATTACTGAACAAATTTGATGGCGTTCACATAGGGTTTCCTTTGGTTACACTTTTCTCAACAGTTAAAGGCTAGAATCAGTTCTGTGCCGCTATTAAATGTTATATACTTTGTGGACTACGGTAGGGCAGAAAAACTGTTGGCGATATTTCTAGCATTTCCTTGCGATTATGGACCTCATTTGCGATGTGGTCACGGAAGCATTCGCGTTTCTCATGCTGACGATTCATCGCACAGGCAGCACATTTTAGACCGTCCAGGTCGGTTGGTGCTACTCACCCAGGGCGAGTTGCAGCTTCTTCCTCCCACAAACATCCTCGCTTTTGTTTGCCCTTTGTCGTGTTGCTTTGACATTTATCACCCGAAGATTTATTTGTGAAAGACTACAGCGCTCTTAGAATGTGTCAACGACGGAATAGGCCGATGTTGTTAGACGACCTCTGTAAATTCTCCAGCGTAACGCTGTGATGATGATATACTCACATAGAACCACGACCACGACTGTTCGATTTTTCTACTTCATATTTTTACTCCTTGCTTCTTTTGTAATCAATACGTTGTTGACGGTATTGCCTCTTTTTTGGGGTGCGACGGTATAGTGTCAAGCTGCTGAGACTATGCATCATACCTTCTCGGGTGATGTGAATTTAAGCCACTATCATATCCCACGCTTACATGTTTTCCATCTTGTGCTTGTGACGTTTTACAAGGTCCATACAGCTTTCCACCAAAGCGGCTTAGCCTTGTGCAGTTAGAGCAAAACGTGAATGTCTTTGAACTCGAACACTCCCTGTAAAAAATCGGTGCCACAGACTTCTCCATTTTTTATTCTTTGCATTTCCTTTTCTTGTTAAGAACTTTTGTTTCACCCTCGCCTTACCTCTTTTTGCTTTTTATTTCATAAATTTTTTCGTGTTGGATTCAGGGGATGAGATCCCTATGTCCACAGAGCTGAGAAAAATTTTAACTTTCCCACATATGCATTTATATTCATATGCCGACGCCGGTATGCTTTCATATTAGCTGCTCGCCTGTAGCCCGCATTAGAGTGAATGGTGAGTACGTGGGAGGACACCTCCCGCCATCTTCCGGAACTAAGACTCATTCCCACTCCAGGAGAGCTCAACAAGCTAGCAGTAACGAGACCCAGCCTAGTGTTTGACTCCGACCAATTGCACCTTAATATTTTCGACAACTGACTGTCATTGAAACTGGCAATCAATAGTTTTGTATTCATAAACGCACACGACGTCGTTGTAAGAAAAAACTGTTTATTGAGAGATCATGCTGTGTTCCACACAAATGGATTCGAGTGGGTGCGGATACAAAGACACATCGCGCGAAAGAACTGCTCTGCACACTCGATCCGAATCACCGCACCTCTGTAAAAGGCGACAACACGTGAACGTGAGCCACATAGGGAGTTTTTTGCAACAATCTGCTGTAAACTTACGAATGCGACAAGAAGCGCTTCGGTAATATCTCGGGGTAGTCGTTTTAAAAGAACCATGATACGAGAGCTGTTGTGATGTTCGTCGGACGCTGTGATTTTCACAAGGAATGAGATTTTAGCAGTATTGTTGAGTTAGCCGACGACAAGCAGGTTTATATGTGGCTATAGAGGCGAGTGGATTTTCGAATACCAATGTTTGTATATTGGTAGAATTCGATGTCAACAACGTCAACCGACTCGTGTTTGAACAGTCGCATGCGGTAATCCGTAGATTAGGCTTTGTTATGCATCTGGTAGCCGAATAAATAAACATTTTACTCGGCTAAAATTTACAGTTAGGAATTGCAACCAAACAGTCCATCGCTCATCACATCCCAGCTGGCAAGTCGTCCACTGCTTCAGTGACACACAGGAATCAGCTCATATTTCTCTTATGAATAATTGCTTGCAGCTAGAAACCTAGTCAAAGGATTGAAAACTGCGGTAAGCAAAGAGTCAAAAGAATGTTCACGGCATTAAATAATCCTAAAGAATCCATGGATGAGCCTCATCCGAAGGATTACAGCTAGTTAAACGGCTGATGACGTAAGATATGGAGGATTGCAAGATATGGGTGATAAACTTGGATGAGAAAGTAGTCTTGTGCTTGTATAGCGCATTGTTGATGTTGAGAGCAAAGGTTCCATAGTTCTAATGTGTTGGACTTACCTTGTTTGATCAATAGCTTCTAACAGACACCCATGTAAATGAAAGCCCTTGAGGTTATGTACTTTGTGAAAAACATGTAATGTAGTGGATAGAAAGCATTTGAGAAGGTAATGTAATTTTTCTTTGCTGACCAAATGAGCCACGCCTTTGGGACAGGTTGTCGAATACCTTATATAACAGGGTAAATCTTGACTACTTTTGCATTATGTGTCGGTCAGTCACAAAATACTTCGTTCACTACACTTTGAAATACAGCCTACTCACCAACAACAACGAATAATACAGTGTACACTTCAGCGTCTCAACGATAACGGTGGGACATCGAATGTCGTCAGGGTAACTCTGGACATCCCGGTCTGATACCATTATCGCAATAACACTAATGGCAAGGAAGGTTTGGTTGGCGCATAGAAATAGTGTTGAAAAAATCTAGAAAGAAAAACGAGAACAGAACTGGGATCGAATCGGCGAACCGTGTGTGATCACCGAAAATTTGTCGTCAGAACTGACCACGCGTGAATAAGATACGTGACTTAGGCTTCTCTCACAGTGAGTTATATAAGAGTCTATAGAGTGTCATCTACAAAGCTAAAGATAAGTCATTCCACTGTCTTAATTCCTTCTTTGAAAGGAGTTTAAACAAAAATGGAACCGTTAAAGGAACCATGTTATAGCATCCCGCGTCTTATTTTTTGTTTCTCATCTATTTTCTCTATACGAGTAATTTTTTTCTCTCCATCTCTCTTCCTCTCGCTGCGTTTTCTACTGCGATAACGACTGCGTTCCTCTTTTGTGTCGCCACGCTCGTAAATCGCCATTTTCAGCCGAGCGGGTGGACCTTGAGCAGCGGCTTGATGTCAGTTGTCATCGCCATTTCGCCGCTTTTTCGAACCCAATCATTGTTCCTATCCCGACTTTCGCCTCCTACATGGTATTGTATCGGTACTGTCGTTAACTCGATACCTAGACATGTTCTAGACAGCTCGGACACCTTTTCCTTCATAATGGTCATTTTGATTTACACGATTCTGCAAGAGGAGTTGATTAGAGGGAATTTTTCCATCATGGGAGCAGTTCATTAAATCAATTTCTCCTATCTTCCCATTACCCTGAAGAAATCAGAGGGTGGAGGAGAGAGAAATGGAGAGTTGGGGGCACTGTGTTGTTATAACTATTTTGGCTTTCAACATTGTACGCACACCATTTGTGTGTGGTTCAATAAGGGTTCGTGGTTACAGAGAAGTTTGAGAACAATGCATTTCTTCCCTTGTCTTTGCATAACGGTGTTTCGTTTGAGTTCTTCACCTTATATTTTGTTGCTACCAAAAAATTGAAGATTATTTGTTCATGAATGGCTCTCAGAAAAGTACTTATTAAAGTCGATCCGAGTTCGACCACTGGGAATCCACCACTCATATTTTATTAGCACGTAATGAGAATATTCTGCGGAACATCCTTCATCTTTGCTTACATTATTGCCCATGTTCAACTCACACTCTAGTGTTTTTATTGCGTAACAAATTCTTTCATCTTTCGTTTTCGGTCCCTCACCGGCGAAGCTTATCGATCAATTGTTGAGGTGTTCGATTGATGACGTGACCAATTCGTTTCCAGTGTTGGCATGGGAATTTTATCGGACGGAACCGATCTGTTGCGATTTTCGAGCCGATAGCACTTCAGGATGGCGGGCGACTGGAGTGCGTCTCTTCAGACTTTTTATCGTGTCCCATATTTGGTCACATATCTTTCCCGAAGAGTTTTAGTGGATTTTTTGCTGATAGTCGGCTTTCTCTTTACCTTTCCTTCTTTGTTTATGTTTTTACGTTGAACATAACCCTATCGATGTGTCATTAAATACGGATCCAATTCGTCACTATACTGAGGCAAAATGTCGTAAAAACTAGTACACAGGCCCTTTTTGTCATTTCAACTACCACAGTGCCTATTTTGCTGTAGTATTTCATCTCAATCCACCTCCACATTATCGAAAATTGGTAGGAGCGCTCAAGGATACCTTTAGATGAGTCTTCGAAATCTAACCATGCTAATTAAGAGAACCCTTCTCTCATATTACAGAACTTTTTTACGTTTCAGTTGATATCGTGTGTACATTCAATGTGGTCGAAAGTAACAATATGCCCTGCCATAGGGCCACATAACCCTAATTATCCACCTTTGGTCAGTGATTTAGTGATTGGGTCAGGAAAGCGTGTGATTCTTTCTCCCTGATACTGTCAAAAGGCACCGAAATAACGAACTCTTCCTCTGGCTTAAGCACAGCGGATCTCCATAGAATGAACAAATCATCCATAGAAGAAAACACTGTTTTGCTTTTGAACGTGTATCCTCGTCTCCATTTCGTTTTAGCGTGACCTTTTGCTTGCGGACAACATTGTTATGTTTCATGTTAGTTTTCTTACATGATCCGTCATCACATCCACTATGACGATCCCAGTACTTGTTGCATTCGATTTGCCAAACGGTTAGCTCGTTTCTCTTATATTCTTGACGAAATTTAAGGGTGCCGAGGTTCTATATGCATGGCTTGTGATTACTTCCACTATGATCCATAGACATCTTTCTGAAATGGTTTACCACCCCTTGTTGCGTGCGGCGTTCCAGGGTATCGGCGGAGAGAGCATAACCCTAAACGAAAAGCAGTTCAAAATTTACATAGGGAAGGTCAAGAACGAGTATAGATCTGCAAGAAATTTTCTATTCAGTAAGGAATTTAGTCAGCAAGCTGCAAATTTCCTTCTACAAAAGTTGGTAGCGTGCCTGTGATGAAGACAATGAAACGCGCTATTAAAAGAATCTCTGAATTAAAGGGATGAAAATTTTTCTTACCCAGATGGAACCGTGCAGCTCATCTACATAACGGTGTGTTCAGATCTAACGTGATTAATTTTTAGAGGTAAAGAAGTTTTCGAAGAAATCTCTATTTGAACAACTTTGTTCCCGTTGCAGAGCGTCGGGAGTGTCTTTAAGATTAGTTATTCCCCGCCATGGGTTCGACATAAGAGAATCTATGGTAGTAAATCTTGCTGGAATAACAATAGATATTTTAATTGTTTCTTGTTAAGACTAAGGCTTTCATCAGAATTACTGTAAAGGACAAAATACCAAGGGATCTCTAGGAAGCCTAATGTATCCTTTTGGTGCGGTTATGTCGTGCCATAGTGTTTTCGTAATTGGATTTGTGTGTTTGGATGTCTTCACCAACACTATGTAGAGGTTCCGTTGATAATGAGATGAGAACTATGCCCGTGTCTGGGGCGCGGTGAAAGCGATCCAAATAGCGATCGGGAGCAGCGTCCCATCCTAGACCGACGACGACCCCTTCCCACACCTCCCTATCGATTACATGGTATCATTCGGCGTAATTCCAAGCAGCTGTGAATCTTGCACGATAATGCTTCACATTCCATCTTCTGTTGTTGTTGCCATGTGATCTTGGCGTTCGTTTGTAGCGTGTCTGGCATCTCCTTCATCTGTTCTTGGCCCTGTTCGAGTACTTCTGGTTGTTCTCAAGCACCTTTCCCACATACCTCTTACGCGTTTATTCATTACGCATTGGACGGCATTACTCATAATGGCGCGTCCGTTCATAGCGCTACTGTCCATTCCACCGTCATCTCAGCAATGTCATTCTCATCATGCCTATCGTAACAAACAAGTATTGATAGAACTCCAAATTCTGCACTACAATCGCACAGTACGCTTTTTGGTTTGAATACTTTCTTCGTCAAAATGAAATTTAGATGAAATGTTGGCGATGAGAAAAAGTTCTTTGAGAGGTCAATGGACGTCAACGAAAAACTGTAATAGGAGAAACCGTCGGTTCTTACTTGAATCGCTGTTGATGTCGCAATTGCTGAACAGATGTCATCATGAATTCAGAGTGCGGCAATCTAGTTTTTTTTGAATTAGTGGAGTGAATTGGAAAACCCACGATAGGTTTTTTCCGAACGAACAGCGTGAGTTAGAAAAATCCACGATATCGTTCCCATATTTGTTTAAGTTTTTCCTACATTACTGAGTGTTTAATAGTCTGCTAATGATGTTGATGAGGTAAAGCTTTGGATAAAAATGAGAGCAGGACAGGCCAATCGAAGATTATTTCTTTCTTTGAAGAAATTTCGTGGAAATATTGCCTTGCTAGGATTCCAGACCTCTTCGAACTGTCGCCTTATTTGGCCGTCTGGTCGTTTACGATAATCACCTGCTGCTTTCTTGCTTTCCTTCGTTTACACTCTCTATTTAACTGCGCTCAAACTATTCTTATATACTAAGCTTTAGGTGAACTTTATAACGAAGAGTAGTTAATGCGAATACGTAACATATTAAATGAAAGTCTGAAAACGATTTTCTCTTTCTAATAAGTGAATTTCGTTCTTCCCAATCAATAATCCGATAATTAATCAATCACGTTGCCGAGAAGGTGAGGAGAAACAGTCACATATCGGATGGATTTGCAGAGATTCGTGCAGTAATCTCCACCAGATGTCATCCAATCAAATAGATGTCTGCTTGACAGACTTCCTTTATGCTGCACTGTGTGCTAAAGAAACAACCCTGTATGAAGAATTTTTCTGATCAGGGACAAGTATAGATTTATCGGGTTAAGTAATTAACAGGTGAAAATCATCATATGAGATGTGGAGCAGAACAATAATCATTGGCGCTGTCCTTCAAGAAGATTCTAGGCGATGCTGTTCTCCTTCAAGTGAGCAGAACCCCAATTGGCATCTTCGGTATGCGGCAGCAACGAATGGGAGGGGACCTTGTTGGCGCCAGCTGTATTTATTCAACCATCAATATGAGAACTGATAATAGAGGTAGGGCAAAAAACCGGACTACTGAATTGTAAGCAGGACTTGTAAAGGTTCAACCATGCGCGACGATTGATGGGCCGTCTTCCATTCATTGGCCAGTCGTCTCCGACCACTCAAAAACTTCGCATCCCGCTGGGACGGTCATTTGGTGACAAACTCATTTGCGAAGCATAAAACACCGAGTTGTCTATCCATTTGTAACGGCAGAAATTCCGAATGAGTGAATCAGTTATGGTGTCTGAAGACATGAACGTTTGTGCTGAATTATCGAGCAACTTTCAACTCCGTTCCGGTGTAACCCAGTTAGTACTAGGCAATATAATCGCTAAGGGTTCAGTTCGGCCTAGAATACTTTTAGAAATGATTATCGCCTGAGATTTTTCCGTTATTCGTTCAACCCTTTAAAATCTTGTGCAGTGTGATTAACTGAAGCAACTTAACTAAACGTGTGATTGAAGTTCTTCTTCTTGTTCATATTATAACAATGGTTTTTTTTTCGTATGTTGTTAAGGAGCTAAAATAAACTTATCTCCTTGAGCTGTCGATTTCTCATTCTACAAGGTTATGCTACAGAGTTTGTGCTCTTTTAGTTGCTTACTGCTTGTACAAAAGCATTAATGCATCGATTAATACTGCATATGACGAAATAACTAAAAAAATAAAAGCGACTGCAGCTTCAGTTTAACTGGGTTCAGTGCCGATTTAGGCTCATCAGATCAATCCCGTTAACAGGTGATTGCTTATGGCACTGGTAGATAGAAAATTAGCTGAGAGAAACGCGAAACGAAGAACGTTTATGGTGTGGTGGTGAACGCGTGAGCCCTCCAAAAGGCTAATAACGCGTTTCGTTTTCGTTTCGCGTTCAATAACACGACCTCTAAAACCACCCACTACGCTCGAGAAGACACAAGCATCGTTCTCCACTTGATCGTTACCGGCGAATTAACGAAGCTGTCACGGTCGTTTTTCGATGTTCCACGTCCCAGTTTCCATTCAAAATCCTGGTTCTTTTCGGTATTTTGGCTGCCATTTATCGTTCTTACTATCAGACTATTACAGGACCTTAGCAATAACATCATCATAGTCAAGTCATTCACTGTTGTCAGTGATGGATAACTCTTGTGAACCCGAGTAAGCGATTCACATGTATCGCTCGAAGCCGTCAACTTCTATCTTTACTACTTCGGCGCTGAATCAGTGCCCGAGAGGTGACAACGCCTCATTCCTGTGACATTCCATAGGCGCACACGGTCACATAGTTCACATTCCATCGAACGCTTCACATTCTGAAGCCGAATCATTTAGAAAAAGATGGTTTAAAGCTGTTGCAACAAGTTTATGACTCATTATAGAATTAGGGAATGCCGTTTGAGCTCCAAGTTTAAATAACCGTCTGCTTTCGGTTGAAAGAAGAAGCACTCGAAATATTTTGGAATAATCTTTATTCTGTTGCTTTTTCAAATTACGGTTATTGTTGTTGCTATTTTCGAAAGCTCTGACCTGTACCAAATCTGTTACCTCTTCTGATTTGGTCTCAGCTCTTCTAACATTTCTCCGTCATTTTCATGCTTCTGATCTCAAAGTGTTCCTGGTAGAGGTAGATTCTACATAGAAAATACTCATCTATAGCTCATAAAAAGTTTTAACTCTACCATAGTTTTTTGCCTAAACAGATTGGATGATTTGAGCGAATAAAAACAGATTTTCCACAAAGAACGAGTTCGTCCAATGTGGATACAAATGCTTTTGACTGATTACCAAGAAGATGCTTCCGACAGTTGCGCTATCGTTAGCTTGGTCAATAATACGTCCGTTATGTCGTATGTCGTAGTAATGTTTTCTCAGGTTGGCTTGATGTGAATTTCGTTTACAACCTTCTGCTTTTTTCTTACTAAAATATGGTTTTTTGTAGGCGCTGCAAGTCACTGTTGTATTTTAAAAGCGTTCACTCCAGTTAGAATTGCTATCTCGAGCACAAGAGAGATAGAAATTAGGTATTGCAGCTGTTGATTGAACCAGTCAGCTATCTGTAGATATAATAAGACTTTTACAGTTGATTAGAATTGATGAATGATTGTTCCAGTACCTAAAGAGGTGTTGAAAGAATGTTTCGTAGACAAGTCTTCTGACAAGCCATCGAGGTTGAGTGGAAAGAACGTATAGTTTAGCCTAGACATGGGAATCGTACAGAGGACCGTGTGCGCTTTAGTGGCGCCTCATTTCACTTCGCTGCGTAAACGCTCTCAACTTAATACAATGCATTTCGTGTGTCTTCTACTTTTAAAGTTCGAAAATATGTTGGTGATGGCATAATCGTAGTTGTCTCTAGTGGTATCAATACTTTTAAAAACATTCAATAGCTTCAGAAGTGCGGCAATGTAAAATGAGTATAGATGTCCTCATTCAGGATATCATAGATTTTTTTGAGGTGTCTTGGCCATGCTGGATTTCAGAATTACCTCAGATTTCTACACAGCGGCATTCTATTCCTTTTGAACAGAAATCGTAACAGGATTCATACACGCTTCACTCAACTCTGGATCTATACGGCTTCCAATTGAAAGGCGTTAAACTGGTCAGTGGAGACCGTTGTCGGTCGCGACTGGTAGCAATTAGTTGTTGCCTGCGTATTTAATTAGAGTACTCAAAGGCAACGAAATAAACAGAAACGTATTGAAATGAAGTCTTCTTGAGCACTTTATGAATCATTCATATGCTGGCCACTGACTGATCTCTCTATTCCCTACTTCCATGGATTCAGAAAATTCACTCAGTTGACGTCATTTCATTCTCCATTTGTTTGTTTCATTATTTAACACTTTAAGCGACGTCTTTTCTTGTCCATATTACATTAGCTTATGTTTTCTTAGTATAGCCTGGGTCAAAAATTAAAAAAACAACTCATTTGGATAGGCTATTCGATGATTTGCGTCCTATCACCACCAGTGCCTTAAAAGCATAAAGCCATCTTTCACTCGTTGCCTTCTTTTACGATCTCATCGTCCACTGGATGAGAAACATATCCTGAGTTTCTTGAACAATCCTAAGCAATTCTTTGTTTTCGAATCAGCCTTTTTTTCTCCCATTTGTGACAGATCACACTATCACTCCATCTAAATATAGTTCACTGGATCACGATGACCAGGTGTCAAATCGAAGAGGTCTATATCTTTTTCAATACCATTCAGAGACGATGGGCTTGGCGACATTGTTTCTCGTCTACTGCTGATTTACTCCTTTAAGTCATTGTCCATGTTCTACTGACGCTGTAGGTATGAGTATGATTTGATAAGATGCGAAGATAGCGATGGACATTCCCCGTTGTGTCTCATTGCTTTTTCTTGTTCTTTGAAGTACCTCATTACTTCGATATTTTCCGTCAACAGGTGAAAAGTGTTCTCACCTTATGTGACACTGTTCACAGTGCTCCTTCCCCATGTCTCCTTCAAGCAGGTCATTTGGAACTTCGTATAATTTGTTACTATAAAAAGGGTGTAAAGATCGGAATTCGAAGAATACCGTGTGAAGAGTTCTTGGCATGTTCGAAAACCCATTGTTTATTCATATCTTAATGGTCGTCGAAGTATGGAATGCCTCAGTGAAGCCGACCTATACATGTAAGGTACAATGAGTGGTCTTATAGGTCCCGAAAGTTTTGTCTCTTCGAGGGCTATGATAGCCATAACATAGCAATCTTACATCGGTACTAGTGAATGTTGGCCGTTTTGTTTGACTTTATAGGAAAGCTTTCTTTTAGGTTGTTTAAGAAATTATTTCGCTTTTAAGCCTTTATATATCTCAGTCTATAATACATTTTATTAGTCGAACTGCTACAAAACAAATTGCGGATTTCTTAAGTTCACGATTCTTTTGAAAGGATTTTCAGTAAAACTTTGGTTATCTTAGCTAAAATGTTTCTCACTAAAGAGTTGCCGAATTTTAAACTCTTATTTAGTGCCTATTTTTTGTTAATGGCAAGATATTATGTGAAATACAGGCACATGGGTGATGAGATCTCATCAGTTCGAAGTCCATGAAGTTGTGAATATTGCTCATATCTCAGTACCCTTGTAGTTATCGCACTGCATATAAACAATGAAACCCATTTTATCGGTGTCCAGTGAGCAAGTTTGATAAGGTGAAGCTTCATATTTCTATTCTTGCTACTTTTGCAATGTTGGTAATGTGATTATGCCTTGCGGCTAACCAATGAAGGTTACAGATGTCACAGTTCTTGGTGTACTTTGTATTGTTTCTGTCAGAACTTCTTGGCTGCAGGGTTTCAGCCAGGACTCAAGGACCTCAAGGACAGAGGTAAACGATTCGATTTGGCTGGCACTGAAGCACGACAGTAGCCTCCATTTGATACTAATTTGGCATAGGTAAGTGTTTCGGTACTCTATCTTTGCCCAGCTTTACAGAGCACGGCTTCTGCTGTCGTACAGAATCGTTTTTTCGTTGCATATCACAGTCACAGTACGATGAAGAAACGAATCGTTTTTCCTTCGCAGAAAAAGAGCTTAACAAACATCGTAAAAATGTTCTATTTGCTTTTTATTCGATTCATGTGCTTTCCACTTGTCGAAGTTTCTCCGTAGAATTTCTAATTCGGTCGAAGTATTCTGCAGCTGTTGCTTCACTTAAACATAATTCCTCCTGTCGGATCGAATTCTCGTGGATCTGATCGACGTCTTGAAATGTTCATAGTCGGTGAAAAAAGGTCGTTCACACTACTTTCTTCCAAGCTTCTTTTTCACTACGTTTTAACAGCTAGCGAAAAGCTCAGTTATATGCCACCATCACTGATTTTTCCAAGTAGTCCACTCATGCTACTATGGTTGATTTTTTACTTGGGATCATGTATTTCTTCTAGCTTTATGATTCTTCTATCTTTACAGCAACATGGTTATCTTTTACGTACAGTCATTGTTTTGAAGCTAAACAACAAATTTTATAGAACCAGATTTTTACAGTTCAGAGAGTTTTAGTTTCATGAGTGAGGCTCAACTTATATATTGGTTGCAAAGGTGACATCACTTGACGAACAATCGGAAAGCATAAGTTATTGGTGGTCTGAATTTTCGTTAGTTTAACTCGCACTGGATTGAGTAAACTTACTTTAATTGATGAATTCAAACATTGAGTCATTCTATAGGGAGCTTATGCCTTGGGTGTATTATCTGTTTGGATTGGTTGATGGATACACGTATTGACCATTTGACATATCAGGGAAGCGCCAAAACACTTGTCACCACTAGCAGTGTAGTTGTCGTTACCACTACCTACTGTTATTCACTTTCACCGAATGCATTTGGGGTATAGACGTTTGGTGGTTGGACTCCAATCCGTAGCGACGTTGTACGTGGACATGAGCGTGCAATCCTATTAGGATTGATCAATTCCGCATACTTTCTTCTTCCATAAACCACCTATCTTTGCTGTTTAAACCTTCAACGCTTCTCACTCCAATGCTGAGAAATCCTCCTATTCTTACACAGTCGGTCAGTATATGACAATTGCGGTAGCAATAGGTGGGACATAGCCTAGGGCTGACATGTTCGTCAGCCAATTTAGAAAGAACCGCTCATATTCGAATTAGTTATCCCAGTGAATTTTGTGGAAGTAGACGCTTAGAGGTACTCAATTCATTAAGATGGCATCGGCCGATCTTATTCGTCATCAACCATACACTGTTTCTGAAAAGAAAGGTAGGAATTCTCTCTAGTTGTTCTTCCCTTCAACTTTTTTTTCTCGAAGCACCATCTGAACAAATGCACCTAAGCGCGAACGTGATCGGCGATATGAATGTGACACCTCCTCAAGTTATAAATAAAAACGAAGGACCAGCATGGTGTGGTGGTGAACGCGTTACTCTCCGGAAAGGACAATAGCGCGTTCGTTTCCCACCATAGACACATGCGGTCCAGAGTTTTGCAAATATCTCAGCAACGTTGTGGTTATAAATAGTGTTATAAAAGTCGCTTACAGTCATCGTTTATAGGCTCACGGTGATGAAGCTTTCCTCTCCGAACACTAGTAGCAGCCGTTTGAAGTTCAAAGCAAACCAGTGAAATCAAATCTGGTTCAGAAATGAACAACAGTATAGTGTTTAATTTTTTTTTTGACTTTTTTGTAGCGGTGGAAAATCGTTACACTATAAAATAGTAGGATAGAGCTGTCGGTGTTGATGAATCCCTGAGGGATGCGCCATGCATTCGATATCATTAAACATCGTTTCGGGGTGATTGAATGCGTATCTGGCCTTTACAATGGTGGTGGTACACCTTTACTCGTCGTGGCCTACCGATGAATCGATTCAGTGCTGCTATCTTTCCAGACATTTCTGGCACCAATTTACCGACTCCGGAGGGATGGAAGGCTTGGTGGGCCATGGGCGCAAGGATGGATCCCATTTGTGTGTTGCAGGCGCCTGTGCCACACGTGCCCTCAATCGTTACATTAAGTTTATATCTTAAGTTTATAACTTTATAGACTGAGGTTACAAACTGTTCGCAAGTATTGTCGTCTTATCGAAGCTATCACTATTTACTGATGCGCATTCGTTCGTCGTGTTTCTTATGAGCATTGAGCTAGTTGCTGTATTCCTGATCTAGCTGATTTTATTCAGAGTGTTTCATGCGAAGCACTTGTAAAATCTGTGTAATTTAGTAGGTTACACTAAGCTTGTTTGTTATTCAAGGAATTTATTTTGCAACAATTTATTGGCAGTTCAAGTCCGACCTTACAAAGAGCGATACTATTCATGGTTCGTTCCGATTTTTGATCATAGTGGATCTGACGACTTTTGAGAAAGAACCAACTGTTGATCGCGCTCCTCCTGCCTTCAATGGTTCGGAATTCGTTGGCTATACTCTCACCACTTCAAGTGGCGTCTGTTGTCGCTGGACGTCATTTTGGCGCGACCGCTGCAAGAACGCTTCGGTTCGGGTTAGATGCGTGCATTCATCGGTTAACACTCAATAACAATATTGTGCAGTTACGTCAGCCAGCGATCCAGTGCACATTGTTTTAGTTCCCCACAAAGAATTCAAAAGTTTTGGAAAATGTTGACTGATAGCTATCGTAATCTTAATTAAATCTTAATCATCAAAGTTATATGTACGTTCACTTATGTTAATAAATGAAACACAGTTAACTCAGAGTAGCCACATTACATTTTGCAAGTTTTTCCCAGCCTAGTGCTCTGTATGCTTTTTACTGCATCTTAATTGTTTCCAGAAATTATTGATCTTTTTGTTGCTAACATCACGTAAAGCGTTAAAACGTAAAGTTACCCCGTTGATTAATTGGTCTACGAGATCCATGCATCCGACTCCACCCCTAGGATCGTCGAGGCGACTGAATGGATATTTACTCTATATAGTGGCCTACGGTTGCATGCCGATGTATCAAGTCAGTTCTTCCATCTTTCCAGACAAGTCTGGTACCAATTTGTCTACCGCGACTGTTTTTCTTCAATGAGTAAACACGAGGATGGTACTACAAAATATTTATTAGCACACAGTAGCTGACGTTTCTGCGGTTCCTCCTTCTGCAGAGCCTGGAATGCTGAAAAACATGCCATCTACTCAGCAAAACATTTTCCTAACATCAGCAGATAAGACTTAACACGTAAATTTGGATTTGCATGATAAGCGGCTTCATTTAAACACCCGCCATTTTATTTATTAAAATAAACTTTTGTAAACTAACACTTTAGATGTTTCACTCCATCGTCTCTTCCCAACGGTTTACCGCCTCATCTTGGCTGCGAAGCGTTCCTGGGTGTCGGGCTGTGATGTATAACGGGGAATTCGTCCCTCCGGCAAAGTCTCCCAAGCTGAGAAGGAGTCGGCGTTTCCTTCAGGAAGCCTAGCTAAGAGTAAACAAATCCCAGGATCCACCACCGTCCTGGTATCAAAGTCGCATGGTGGCAAATCTCCCTCTGATCCACAAGACCTGCGACTGCCTGTGGTGGTGAAGATCTGGAGCAGACTTTGCCTCGGTATTTTAGGGAACCACAATGGCTAGAGTAGCAAAAGTCCCAAAAATGGAGAATATGCTGGAGCCCGGACAATCATTGAAGACGGACCGTCCAAGTATCCAAGTATTTTATCGTTTAATGCATCATAAACGACAATGGTTACTGTTGCGGCCAGTACTCGGCTAGGCAAAAGACAACCTTGTGGGACCGAAACACTTCTAAAATCAATATTCGAGTCGAACATACTGATTGAGATTGACAAATGGTTTCTTTCAAAGTTTGTAGCATCTTCATTCTCAGAGATTCTTTCTTGAATGTGATGATGTTTTTGCTATTGTTCTGACGTCATCAGTGATGTAGTGTTGCTACGTCAGTCTCTGTGCCACCTGTACTATCTTGAAATCTGGTTCTCAGTCTCTTAAAAAGGTCACACTGTCCTTTCCTCCAAGTGTCTGCACACGTTCTCTAATGATCTTCTCTTATTACTAGTATCTTAACAGATTTGAATAATCTAAAGCTCCCAGAAAAGTTATGAAGTTTTTCAGAAACCGTTCAGTGCTACTGCTTCATTTTCATTGTATGATGTGTTAGAAAACCATCCCTAACTTTCTTTCAGCACTCTAAGCCGCACACAGCACACTCGCGGTTTTTTCGCTTAATACAGAGGCTAAGAGCGGCCGTCCTTATAACTTTGAGAAAGCTCGCAGTTAACGTTGCGATAAACGGTATAGAATAGCCCTCTAGGCCTTTAATCGAAATTATTTGTCGGACTTAATAAGAACTACGTTGACAGTTAGTTAATTCCGACACATTTATCATTTGCGAAAGATCGCCTTGGAAACACCCATAGAGCATCTAAAGGTAGAAGCGACCATTAGAAAATGCATAAGCAGTTAGTGGGACTCGTACAAGTGTTTCCTGGACACTTGTGAAAAAAGTAATTGGTTGGATTGCAGTGCTCGGCACAAGTATGCCTGTCAAAAGAGAATCGTTCAAATTTCTAAAAACTCTAACAGGAGCTGAGAGACAGACGAAGCGGAGGATCCGCATGGTGTGGTGGTAAACGCGTTAGGCCCCGGAAAGGGTAATAGCGCGTTAGTTCCCCACCGCATATATCCACAGTCCGGACTTTGCAAATATCTCAGCATCTTTGTGGTTGAATCTAACAGAATTATTTAGACGAGATTTTGGCTGAGCACAAGATAAAGTCAAACATTTTAGATTTAGAGAGGCGTTATAGGAGAGTTACAGTGCTTACTAGATGGCGACACTGCTATTTCAAAAGTCAATGGCCTACATTAAGATTTGTATAAGTCCTAAATATATTCTTTTCTCGAATTTAAATTTTGGCTCGCAAAATTCGTCATCGTTCTTATAAAGAGATTAAGACAGTAAAGTGTAAGAAAAGAGACTCGCGGTAATCACAAACACTAGTGAAAAATATGGTAGAGTGTTTAACTTTTTATTTACTTACCACCTATCATTTTTTTACGACAGGGTATTGTTTGAAATACAACTACTATAATGCTGAGATATTGGCGAGACGTAGAGTCCAGTCCAGATTCGAACCGGCGACTATATGTTTCAGGGGCTCACGTCTTACCTATGCAGGTCCTTGTTTTGCCTATCTCTCAGCCACTTTTTACCCTAGTGGTGCCATCAACAGTAACCCGTTAACTGGAACGATCTGTAGAATACAAAGCGAATCTGGCCTGGAGTCTAAGTTTTGCAAATATCTCTACGTCATAATATGCTAGACACTTCTTTAAAAGCTCCAGAAAGAACCATGAAAGTCCCAGGAAGCAGCCGTTATTTGGTCAGTCTGAGACTGATGTGGACAAGCCATCACACAAGCG
This sequence comes from Angiostrongylus costaricensis, assembly GCA_900624975.1. Classification (NCBI taxonomy): domain Eukaryota; kingdom Metazoa; phylum Nematoda; class Chromadorea; order Rhabditida; family Metastrongylidae; genus Angiostrongylus; species Angiostrongylus costaricensis. The sequence goes on along the minus strand of UYYA01000642.1, from coordinate 15,496 downwards.
ATTAGAGAGCAATGGAGCAGTGATACGATCAGAATCCTATCGTTTTGTAATGAGTCATCAAAAGCGCAAAATGAGATGTTCGCGTTCGGGAATTGATGTCACTTCATTGGAACTCTTCGTCATCTTTTTAAAAATGCGCCGAACAGGAAGTCGGACATGAGAGGAAAGAGTGAATGTTATTTTCTCAGAGTCTTCGCTTAGTCGAAAACCTATTTCTGTAAACACCAAATGCCAGTGTAATTGAGCGAATATTGGTTCATGTCGATTTTTCGTGTGGAAGGCAGCGGTTGCTGATAGTCGTTCTCACGAGAACTACGGTGCTAAGGAACTGATTTGTCTTTCATGCTTCGTTTACTTACAGCAAAACCACCGTCACTGAATTATTCTGTTATACTTGTGTCAATGAGAAAGTCATCACACTATGGTTTAGGGAGCACGTCTAAATGGGTGGTAATCTGTGAATTACAGTGACTACGAAGGAACAGGTGAAGTGAGGACAAACCTGTCTGTCAGAGTAATGAATTTGAGACGAGAAACGAAAATAACCATCTATAATAAAGGCGAGCGCTACATAGACCACAATATCGATGGTTCCATAGGTTTTATCTGAAATTTGGTTTAAAGGTGATAACTTTGAAAATACTATTTCACTCAGTTTCTCCATGGCGCAACGAGAAAGAGATCCGCTAACCCCGTGGTATCCATGACAATGAAAGAGTATGGCACTTTTTCACTTAGCTCTCCATTCTCGATGTTTTGTCTTGGTTTCTGTCAGTATGACCGTTACATTTTACACATATTGATTTCTCTACTATATGCTGTTACAATGAAGGAAACGATCTGTCGAACCTTGTCTGGCTGTACCAAACGACGCCTACTAACAACATGCAATACCACGTCTACTAAGTCTCGCGGGCGTACGTTAGGGATAAGAGAACCCTACACAAGAAGGATATGGTTTCGTACTTTCCTCTTCTTTTCTTTATCACTGATAGTTATGTGACTCACTCATTCCGCATTCCATACTTTATCAGACTTTGTGATCTTTTTTCATTGCTGACGTTAATGGGTGGCAAGATTGTGATGAAATCAACAAGATAATTTTTTGTTTAACACAAATATCTTCTCTCATTTGTGTCATCATGGGTCTCAATTATGGAGTCAGTTTTATTCGTCGCATGGTCGTGAAAAAGTTTTCTTCCTTTTTGAAAAACCGTCGTATGGTTTGGGCATCATATTAGACACCGCAATGACGTCATATATGAATGCGTTAATTTAAATGACCAGGTCACTGATCGTTCTTAGCGACAACGCCGGGTTTTACAGAAAAAGATTTAAGCACCAACTCCCATCTCTTCATTTCTTACAGTGTTTACAGCATTCTAGGCACTGTCGATACTCGTGTAATCTGGCGAACTAAGTCTTATGGGCCTGCAGCGACCTGGTCTGTGAGAACTGGTGTCGGTGGATTGTGGACGGCTCTCAGATCCGAGTGGAGAACTCTCCCAGCTGGCCGGCACCTATCAAAGGTCCTCGCCTTGCGCATGCATAGGCGAGCGGCATCGTGCGCAATCCGATTACGCATCGAGCTGAAGTGGTATTAGCCGACTCTGGTTTCTTAATCGCTGGCGAAAGTGTTGCGAAAAAAGTGAGATATCCGTGCAAAGGTTTTTTCAGAACTCTGTGAGCTTTCAGAATCTGAATCATTATATTCATCGTAATCACTATTTTAACACTGTAGCCCTGCATGAGCTGTACTTGGGTGTTTTTGCGAAGTAGCGATCTTGTCGCCTATTTTTAAAATATTCTGTTACAAGAATAAATCTTCAAACCAACAGTTTGCTAGTATTTTCTAACTACCGCGAAATGTAGTCCATTTAGCGACCTGATGGAAACGAATACTTCTAATAGTAAAATACAACCATAATGATGTTGAGATGTAAGCAAAATTGGGAGCGTCAGTTCGCCTTCGAACCAACGATCGCGCTAACCTGGCGCTCACGTATTATCCACCACAAGAACCGGGTCCTTTGCTTTATCTTTCTCTCAGCTATGTTTTACTCTATCACGGCCATCAGCAATCACCCGTCAATAGAGAATGAATAAAAATGTGCTTGATAGAGAGGTAAAGCAAAGGCCTCGGTTGGCATGATGAATACACGTGAGCCCATAGTAAAGGTAGTCACAGGTTCCAAACCCAGTTGAGGTTTCGAGTTTTGCTCATATCTCAGCGTTCTTATAGTTCTATTTCGCATAGAACCCTACCATGAAAAGAATAGGCAGTAAATGAAAGTTGAAACACTGCTAATAGTCTTAACCTTTTTATTAAGATAGAACTAACTGAGAGACAGGCGAAACAAACGACCAGTATGGTGTGGTGGTGAACGCGTTGCTCCCCGGAAAGGACAATAGAGCGTTCGTTCCCCACTGCAAACACCTGCGGCCCGGAGTTTTGTAAATATCTCAGCATTATAGAAGCTATATTTCGCAACATACCCTGCCGTTAAGAACAATAGGTAGTAAATAAAAAGGTTAAGATCGTGATTATAACTATAGCCTCAGCTTAACTGGGTTCAATGCCGATTTGGGCTCCCCAGATCAATCACGTTGACGGGTGATTGCTGATGGCAAAAGATCGATAGAACTAGCTGAGAGCCAGACGAAACGAAGGACCAACATGATGTGGTGGTGAACGCGTTACTCCCCGGAAAGGGCAATAAAGCATTCGTTCCCCACCGCAGACACCTGCGGTCGGAGTTTTGCAAATACCTGAGCATTATAGAAGACTGCTAATAGTATTTAAGGCTTTTTGAACCGAGAATGTTGAATCACCTAATGTTGGGTGTGCATATGCAGCAGTTCATATACCACATTTGCTTTCCGAAGGATATTTCTGATTCCTTAAATTCTGTTTCCACTCACTGCCTTTTCTGCTAACATTCCTCCACTCTTGCGTTTCCTCGTGCCTCTTTCTGTGTCGAGTCGTTTGCTTCGATCCGCCCGTATAAATACGCAATCACTCCACTTCAAGGTTACTTCTTCAGCCGAAAATTGCCCAAATCCTTTTGCTGTCGATTTGGCTTCTATTCATTCGACGGATCACATTCAATTTCTTTCCATTTTACAGAATTTCGTCTTTCCACATGTGGTGGTCATTTAGAAGGAAATCTCTTCTAAGTCTATCACATCTATAAGAGATCTGTTTAGTAAAGGTTCGAATGTGAGACCTTTATTCGGTGTCTTTTTAAACTTTTCAAATTCTTTGTTAAGGAAGATGAAACTGCATACAATAATTCAGAATTTCCATGAGGATTTACACTGTTTTCAGTCGGACATATCTAAAAACCTTGAAAAAGCGATGTGAATATCATGAAGGGCGGTGAATTCCGGGCACCACTTATCTGCTTGGGGTTTTTCACGACAGACAGTTTTGCGCAGTCTGGCAACAATATGTGACACTCCTCTTATCGATACTTTGTGGCGTTCAGCCTGTTTGAAAAGCTGGGCCTAATCAATCCGTGCAGTATTGTGGTTGTTGAGCAGTCGTAACCATGGTGAGCGAAACCTCTGATTTACTTCGGTAGCTGTTCAGAGTAATACAACGGCATCTAGAATCTAGATAATTCGTGGAATTTTCATTGAAGTCTATTTCGAATAGAACGGCGAATCGTGCGTTGAACAATAATGATTCACACTGGTTCAGAAGTGAACAGAAGTTATTCGAAGAGCTCTAGGAGGATACGTCGACTTGTAGGGTTTTGCTGTTGTCTGTGATTATGAAGAAGCACTAGAAGTGCCTGCATTATGATTCATTGATTCATTGCATTATGATTGCACCCCATTAGGACGAAGCATAAATAAAACTCGGAATTTTGTACTGAAAAATTACACAAGATCTGCTGGGAAGGCACCGCTCATTTCACCTCCGACACTATGCCTCAAGTTGTTTCCACTGGTGAGTGAACTTTGAGAATTTTCGAGTGCAGAAGTTAGCCGAACATTTGGCTTTTATGCACTTTTGGTGAAGATGATTCATAGCCCACCATTCTTTGAATGAATAAGTTCACAATGCGCCTTATTGTGTGCCTAGTCGACGATTAAACACAATTTTTCGAAAGCTTAAGTGATACGGTATTTAAAGGAAAGCAAGACACTTCATTTCTATTTACGCCCAGTATTGTAAATATCTACTGTCTTGTTTTATGTTGGTATTCAAGATGAAAACTTCCAGTATATTAGCTTGATCGATTCTAATTCATTTTCATATACCTTAACTATTTTCATCGCTAGGCTTTTTCTTCTTTCAACTCTTCTTCATCCAGCCCCTACAAAGTCCTAGAAGTCTCGACTTATTGTACCGAGTTGTCGTTCATTCATTCAGCACATCCTACTATATCCGAAGTACATAATCATATCCTTTCAGACTATCCACTGTCGCATCAGCCACTTCAGTCAGGTTTTCCAACTTGTATTAGTGAGCACACATCTGATTTATCGTTACTGTCTCCAGCCAGTAATCTACCACATCTGCGATCAAAGCTTCCCAAATTCACTACTAGGCAACAAGTGCGGTGGCGCATCGTAATGTGATCGATTAATATTGTGTGCTAAAATCAACAAATCAGCTTGGAAACACCGAGAATATCATCAGTGTCACGGATAATCATATCAACAAGCCACCCTGTTTAAAACAACGCGGCCGTTTGAGTATGCCTCATTCGAGACGCTCAAGTGAGGAAGATTGTGTTCGATGCAGGGCGAAGACGCCGTATCGAGGACCATCGACAAGGATCGTCGGCTCTGATGAAGACGAAGACGTCGAAACGTTAGCCGAATAAACATCTCTGCCAAAGTTGTGTAATCTCAACAATATAAACACTGAGAATATCTTATATAATGCTGCGATATTTGCAAAACTCCGGACCGCAGGAGTCTGCGGTGGTGAACGAATGCGCTATTGTCCTTTCCGGAGGGTAACGCGTTCACCACCACACCATGCGGCTCCTTCGTTTCGCCTGTCTCTCAGCTAGTTTTATTTATCGGACCTGCAGTCCGGAGTTTTGCAAATGTGTCAGCATTATAGAAGTTATATTTCGCAACATAGCCTGCCGTTAAAAAGAATACGCAGCAAATTAAAGAGGTTAAGACTGAGAAGATCATTCTTAATCCGTTTTCTGGTGAAGTTGGTCTATCGGAAATGGTATCGATTTGTTGGACGTTAAAGCAGCGGCAGATGCCCTCAATTTTTTCACAAGGAAAATCAAATTTTCCAGAGCTAGTGGATCCGCTCAATTTGATGAATATCCTGGATGCTCAGTCGCGTTTTCGTCAAGATCACTTCCGCCTTTCATAATTTTATAGTCCGTAGTTCTGCGTTCTACGTCAAAAATGCGTCGCAGAACTAAATTTTCACCAAAATTTTACATGATTTTTTTAAATTCTGGAGCCTTTCTTTGCTGAAGAAGAGTTGTGCTGTGAGTTCCTTGTGATTGGTTTTGACTGTGTGTCCTAATGATGAATTAGACCTTCATCCATGAATTGCACGAAAATTTACTACTAAGCTTCTTAGCTATAAAAATGTGCTTGCTGGCGAGATTAGGACTGACTACAAGATCTCCTCAATGTTTCTGGAACGTTCTCTTGGCTTAGACTCGGACTTTCCTGACCTTCTTAGCAAAACTACTTCGACCAGTAACCGCTGTCTTCAAAAACATTTCGTCGCTTTCCAGATTAGTCGTGTGAGTCGAGTTTCTCAAAATGCCCGTCCCGACCACTCGTTCATGTTAGTCTTTGTATCATTGGAAATTGCCACGTCTCGTTTCTCATCATTCTCTCAATGAATTGTTTTTCCCTATTTCTTCGATTGAGAAGTTTTCTTCATATTTCATGCTTGTCGTAATGCAACAAATTTTGTAATAATCACAGATTCGACGAGATGTGATGAATTTCTATGTTTTAAAGTTTATATACCATGAGATGCTTGATACTTCCACCTACTCTAATATTCCTTTGATGTCCTTTCGCTTACAGTACCCCCATCTCAGGCCGTCTGTGATGGCTGGAATGCGAGCAGAGCGAAATATTGGACGTTCGACTCCATCCAACACTCATCGCCTTCACTAACCAACTCACCACGTCACGTAATCCTAAGCTGAAGAATTGGCGCTTGCCAGGGTTTTTAATGTTCTTGTGGATACTATTCTCCATGATTTTGTCTCCGACGCTCATATTATTTGCAAATTTATTTGATCATTGAGTGTCGAATTTCGACAAAGGGACCAGTTCCAAACAATACCTATTTTTCCTAGTTTCTCTCTGGAGCGACGAGTAGACCAGATTTTATCGCATACATTCAAGTTTCTTTCTTTTTTTGTGCTACTTTTTGAAAGAATATCCTAAACGAAGGCATAAACGATCATTTGTGCTATTCCGAGGAGTTCCGTGAAAACTGGACGATAATGAGACCCAGAACAAGTGAACTTTCTTTACATTCGCTGGTCCATTCACAAACGAGTGGAATAGCAGTTAACGAGACATACCGAGAATTGGAAGAAAAATCTGGGATGATGAGTCACCTTAAGGCAAATTCAAGCGCCCAGTAACGGCACTGTTCTAGTTCATTCCATTTGTCCCAGTTTTTTCAACTTCACAATAATGAGTTTCTGTTGTTCATCCAAAAGAACTACCATCAATTACCGTGCGTACTTCTTAATGACACTTTGTGAAAACTGCTTCCTGCATATTGCTGTGTTTCGTTGGTTTTCGTTATCTTTGCACTTTGATCGAAATTTCTCAATAGTAATGCGTCTGTGCGATTTCTCTTTCACTTGATGATGCATGAAAGCTACTCCTCTTTTCAGACGACTTTGGATGGATTTAACTCAAAAATTTTTGTTGTAGTCGGTAAATAAGAAATAAAAAACGTTCTTTTCCACGTGCTGTACCATTTGCTCCATTCTTTTATAATGGTATTACACGCGAAGCACAAATGCTATTTCTCTTCCTCTGTTGTGTCTTTAAAACCCCATTTTTTCAGGAGCTTGTCATTTTCGGAATGACGGATTTTAATTCGACAGCATTTATGATGCAGTTGGACGCCTTCGGACGTCCGCCTCCTCCGCAGAAGCTCAGCGATGGACGTGCTGTAGTAGCGAAAGAAATCGCTTCCAAACTCGATATGATCAATCTGGACAAACAGCGAGTAAGATCATCTGGAATTCGCCACATGCTTAAATATATACACAGCAGCTGTTTTCTTTCCAATCCTTGCCAAGTTGGTAACAAAAAGACACTGGGATTACCAGACCACATTCGACCCGGCTTTTGTGTCCCAAATGAAAGCCGAATTCTTCTTCACGACCTCTAACAATGCAGGAAGCGAACCTACGTCGCTTCTTGCCACCGAAAGCTGGGCTGTCGTAAATTCTTTCCACTTCTCTTTTTTATTTCCCTTTCTTTTTACTCTTATTTTTTATATGTAATCTATTCACGATGCTTCTATGCGTTTGAAAATCTACGATTCTATTTAAAAGATTGACGGCGATATGCATTGAGCTTAATGTATTGTCTTTAGGATTTTTTTCGCCGCGCACATTTGCTCTGCGGCACTTTTTTTCTTGAATCGATCGCACCCCTTCCACAGATGTTACAGCTTAATGGGAGCCAAAAAACCTATAAGTTCCATTCTCGTTCTGTATGCATTGAATTCAATGCTTATAGTGCACATAACACTACGCTCCACTGTACGCGATAGTTGTCGAAAATTAAGCATCGCTGTGGCAATGTTTGAAAGTGTTTGGATTCGATTTCGAGTACTTACTTAATGCGAGGTATCTCATTTTAATGAAATATTGCTGGTTAAGCAAGGCCTTGTTTCATAAATCCCGAAGAACCCATTTTCGGATTGTTGGAAGCGACTGTCACTAAACTTCATGGAAAAAAGTTGCAAATATATTTTTTCTAGAACGGTGAGAATGTTTAAACGGATGATAGGATTTCCCTGTTGTACATGGCCGCTTAACGCCCTGAAACGTTGCCCTCTACATTTAGAAGATGGGCCGCCCAGAAGCGATTTCTGTTAAAATTTCAAAATTTAGGTTATCTTGGCGTAGCAAATTCGAATTTTCTATTCAGAAAAAGTAAAATTCATTTAGGTTCTTCGTCTGCCAGAAGGGATCAGTAACCTCCCGCTATGAGTAGCATTTTGTCCGTTCGCCCTGTTTCCAACTTCGAATGTTCCTTCTCGTTATGCTCCCCATTCTCCGCAGCAAATAATTGTTACCATTGCTGTTATTTGTTTTCATTAACTGTTTTTAGGATTTCCATTGTCATATGGATATTATTTAGATTACTAAATATCTTGACAACGATTGTCTCCTGCTGGAGTCTGTTTTTAGGAGACTTCGGGAGGTTAAGTATTTTTGAAACGTAGTGAATAATGCTGAATGGTCCTATGTTTGGATCACCTGCAACTCAACGGGCATTACGGAAAGATTGAATTTTGGTGTTTTGGCTCGATTGGCCACTCAGCATTTGCAGAATCAAAAGCCCGACGCTGTTTTGGAATTGGAGACCGACTCTGGTCAAGTGGTAAAGCAAATAGCTCGGGACTCGTCAAGGGTGCACCAGAACCCAGCGAGTGGCTACGACTCCCATCCACCACATTCCGCTCTGTCCTCACAATTGGAACAGCTTTTGAGTTTCTCAAATATATGTCTGTTACATTAGTGGTCATTATAAAAAGATTCTGGCATGCTCTGGTCACACGAAAAGAAAATTTGTACGGTTATCCAGCGATATCGTGGAAACATCGAGTTATGTAAGGTTTATGGGGCTCATTGCCACCTTACCATCGAAAGTATAATAGCTGTTTCAATACAGCAACACGTCCTTGGGGCTGGAATTTCTTTAAGCATATCTAGAGTTTTAGTATCCAAGTGTAAGCATTTCCATGTGGATATAGATGCCATGCATATCACCTTAAACTTGACTTTTTCTTTACAATCATTTTAATTTTTTTGCGCATAAGTGCCTTATAACTTGCGTTTTAAGTACTTCCTGTCCAAAGTAGGTGTTTGGAGAATTTCCAGCGAATAACATGTTTACTAGTCTGAACATTTGAATTCCTTTGTTCACGAAAAATCGTGCGAGACTCACCATATTTAACCATATTGGAGAGTTTGTTGAATATTGAGATCATTCATTAATTCTTCGTATTCTTGTTGAGCAAATGCGAGGTGTTATTTTTATTCTTTATTCACGAATAAGCCGGCGTTTCGGCGGATTTCGCCTTCCTCAGAGTCTGGAAAGGTCAAGTTGACAGCAATCTACTCGACCAAACACCTCCATAACCGAACAGAGAAAGTGATAAACAACGATTTCAATCATGTTGAACACAGAATGGCTCCGTCGCATACTCACCACTTTCTATGAGTCTTCCGCTGAGTATGTCGCGTGGAGACCAACCACACAGAATTCACATGGAAGCCTAATGTGCCCCTCCCATCAGAATAACAGGTTTATATACTGCCCAATATCACGAGTGATAATGAGGCATTCTTCCCTACGGTTCACTTTCGGATTTCTGGAATTAATCCAGAATGCCTCGAGAGTTTTGCGCGCTTGTGTTCTCGATTTCTGTGCGAGGATCGTGACGCGTACTTCAAAGTCCTCCGCGTTATGTCTCTGGGTTCTGTGCGTGTCTAGTGGAGTACTTGGCTTACGTTTGCGGACTAGGTGTTTTTTTATGCGGACACAGAGTGGTCTTACCCGTTTCGTCAAAGTATTCGTCTCCGCAAGCCTTACAAGAGATCAGATAAACTGTACCCGAGCTCATGCAATCACCATCTCTACCACTGGGGCAAACTATGCAATTTTGAGTTGCACATAGACGGTCATATAGACGGTTACGAACTAGCTGGCCCCTAGGAGTACTCGGTGGCATTTCAACTACGTTTACCGATTCATTGATATTTTTGAAGATTCTGATGCGCAGCCGCTTAAATCTATGTTTTACATACTTCAATGGAAATTCGTTAACGTTTGATTTTTTTGGCGTATGTATTTCGTCGAACACAATGCAATATGGTGACGCTGCAATGAGAGGGTTACCTTTTACGATCCATAACGATGATGACAGCCTTTGTGTGATGGTCATGTGCCCTTGACGAACTTATTACGAGAATTTCAGCGAATTCGTGGTGATATGCTCGTGCCATCCGGATTGGGAATGGTCCAGTTAGGCAATTCAACAAAAGTCGTTAAACGACAAGGCATAGGTAGCGAAGACGTGCAGAAGTGGCGAAATGATGTAAGTGATAACTACTATCTTCCATACTTACATATATATTTCCTCACATACTCTGTGTGGATTGTTGTGGAAAATGCAGTAAGAAATAACTCGGCTGGCTCTTTAGTAAAGGTTCCATATTTGATTCGAGCTACGTGATACCTAGAATTTTGCAATAGTCGTGTTCCTTTAGTCTTCGTATTTGTTTCCTCTCTTCTCATTCATGACAACGTAGTTGGCATCGTTCCGAAACTTCTGGCGAGATAACTATGCAAATAAGCGATTAGATGAGCAAATACATCAACAACGTTTCTACTTTCATATGTGAATGAAAAACAAAATTGTAGAGAACTCTCAGGACCAAATTTCTATTAACCTCGGCATTGTTCAATAAGTCAGTGTTTTCTTTTTGAACACATACGAGGCTGCTAATAACAAGATTTGCTTTTCGCTTTCTTCTATTTCAGTCTAAACGAAACAAATGGTTTTCATAAACGCAGCATTTTCGCTTCTTCTTACCAAATTAAGTTCTAAATTAAGTTTTCTTTGACAATCTCAAATAACGTTGTTTAATAAGTGCCTCGAGTTACTATCTATGTTATCGGTGATTCAGCTCATATAGCTAACACCTTTAAACTGTTCATTTCCTCCTGTCACATAGTGAAACTACACAGTTGATTGCCCTCAACCATGGAGAAGAACGAGCATGCCACATTTCACATAAGCTACATCCTCTTGCTGTTTTTGTATACTAGTGGCATTTATAAATCCAGCGGCTTACCGCCTCATCGTAGCTGGGAGGTGTTCCTGGACGTGGGAGTACGATGTAGAGCGCGGAGTTCATCCCTCCTGCGCGGTCTCACAAGTTTAGATGGAGCCCGGTGTTTCCACCTAGCCCCGCTAAGAGTAAACCAATACCAGGATCCGCCACCGTCCTGGTGTCAAACTAGTCGTATGGTGACAAAACCCGCTCCGATCCACAAGGGCGGCAACTGCCTGTGTGGTGGCGACCTGGGCCAGACTTTGGCTAGGATGACCTTGCGACTCCATGAAACCACAATGGCTAAACCAGCAAGTCTCCGAAAAAGTGGAAATTGTGTTGGGGGTCGTACAACCAGTGAGGACGGATCAGCCAAGTATCCAAGTATTCATGAATAGCTCACCGAATTTTGCTGATGCATAAGTTTCCTATTGGCTGAAGTTTCCAGTTGCTAGTGCCCATTTCTTTTCGAGTGTCGATTTTCTCTACAAGATGGTTGTAGTTAGTAGAGGATACTCTGCAAATGCAACTGCGGAACCCATGAAAGCGCGCAACGACGAGAAGACGGAGAAACTTTGGAGAGGTGACTACTTGGTTTACAGAAAGTTGGTGCAGAGTGTTAGAAATCTTCCATCTTGCTACCATCTTGAAGTATGATTGAAATATCCTAAAGCTGACCTTAAACCAACCCCCAACGAAAGCATTCAGTCTTACAGAATAACATCTTGCACGCTTTTTAGGTTTTGTCTGTGAATCGGCCACGAACCAATGTGGCAAATCAACAAGAGACAGTGGAGAACGCACGAGAACACGCAAGAAAAATCGCCGACTTGATTCCTAAATGCCACAACTGCCAGGTGAACAGCGAGGGCGAAGACGAAATTTGCACGGTGAGCATGTTGAAAATCCTCCGATGCCTACAGGAAGTCACCTTTGCTTATTTTCTCCCTATCTTGGAAAGTATTGTGTTATGGACAAAGTGATTGGAAGTGGTAAGAACTATAGGAACCCGACTGTAAACTCTCATGGTGTAATCTATTTAGTAATTTAAACTTATGCAACATAAGACAAAAGATAGATGGAAAACATAGGACACATAAGATAACCGACTTCAGGTTGACTTTCGAGTTTAACCTTAGAATTTTGGTTAGAGCTCATTACTTTGGATTTTTGATTAGTTCAAATCATCCTCATCATCTAATCGTCCTAAATTTTAGCGAAGTGACTCCACTGCGAACTCCCTTCCATCGCCACTTGGTGAGCTGACAGTCACAACAAACCATGAGCGCAAGTACTCAGACTATTCCTCTGCATCCAGTCAAAAATCTCCAACTCCTCCAAGTCAGTCGTCGTTCTCTGACTATTCGTCTACCTATCGCTTGCAGTCCTCACCACCCTATTCACAACGATCTACAAGTCCGTTGAAAACAGAGGTTCCGACTAGAGTCAATGTGAGCAGCGTTCAAGTGAATCGCTTCTCGGCGACTGCCGGTCGAAACGCGAGCGATTGTCGGGCAACCCCATCTCCGAAGCAGAAATCCGACCTAAGCTTAGCGGAGATTCTCAGTCGCAAATCCCAGATGATCACTGGCCAACCAAGAAACGCCGTCGGTCTCACGAAGCAGGTCCGGCTTTCCGATGGAAATTCGCCGTGTGGAAGACCTCCAGCGTTTAGGTATGCGAACTTCCTACGTACCACTACATACTATTTTGAATGTAGTTCTCTTCCAGTGATTTACTCTGTGGGTAAAAAAAATACTTTCAAAAGGCTGTATTCTGAAATTCGTTCTTATTACAGTATGTTATCGAACTAATTTGTAGCAAATATAACAGCAAATAGCGCGAAAACGAGAACGATAGTTTTCGGGTACTCGTATCATGACTTTCCAACTGTTCCCCAAAATGAGGTTATGTTGTCATTATTCTGCGAAGTTCTTGTTGTGTCTATTTTTCAAAAATCCCGTGCTCTTTAGAAACTTCTGTTGACACCACTTTAATTAGGCTCATGTAGAAGTGTTTGGAATGTACTGAATGAAGCTGTACCATGACAAGAAAAGTAAAGCACTTGGAAGAAAACTTGTTGTTTATCATTTCTATTTGGGAAAAAATGAGGTTATGTTGTCATTATTCTGCGAATTGATTGATCATGGATTGTAGTAGAACGAACGCGGACGAGGAGGGGAAGCGACAGGCGAAATGGCGAGAAATCAGCGACACATTAGAAACACAGGATCGGAAATTTCAAAACCTCAGAGAACAACTGCAGAGGGATCTGGTCATTGAGCAAAAGCACCAAGTTGGTAGGTGACTTTCCAACTGTTCCCCAACTGGCTGAGAGAAAAGCGAAATTAAGGACCCGCATGGTATGGTGGTGAACGCGCTAGCTCTCGGAAAAGTAGCAGCGTGTTCGATCCCCACCGTATACACCAGTGGTCCGGAGTTTTCCAAATATCTCAGAAAAATACGGTTATATTTTATATTAAAAAAGGTAGGCAGTAAATAAAAATTTTCTACAACTGTTCATGGGAAACAGTTTCTTTTGCAGAAATTTCGGAGCCTACTCAACAATATCAATACCATAATTCAGTATAATTATGATCAGAAAAAAATGATGGCACACCTGCTTTTGTTCTTCGAAAAATCTGCATTGTTGTGCGAAAACCTGTGAGCAGACTGTCTTCCAAAATCGAGATAAATCGAGATAAGAAGATAACAGAAATTGCTAATTGCCATCACATGAACGGAGGAGTTGCAAGGGGATTGCTCAACTGAGCGCATCTATGGCATTCTTCAAAGATGATAAGAAATACAAAGGAAAAGAAAGAATACATATTGATTAGTGATACCGAGGTTCAAGGAAAGTCGGTTTCGAAGTATTTCTAATAAGTATATCTTTCTACTTCGGTTCAGCAAGCACAAGGTGCTATTTTATTTCTTTATTTACGCACAAGCTGACGTTTCGGCGGTTTTCGCCTTCCTCAGAGCCTGGAAGGGTCAAGTTGACAGCAATCCACTCGGCCAAACACCTCCATAACCAAACAGAGAAAACTCTAAACCAAGATTTCAATCACATTTAGCATAGCTCTGCACACTCACCGCTTTCTATGAGCCTTCCACTGAGTATGTCGCGTCAAGACCGACCGCACAGAATTCACATGGAAGCGTAATGTGCCCTCCCATCAGAATAACAGGTTTATATACTGTCCAATATCACGCGTGATAACGAGACATTCCTCCCTGCAGTTCATTTTCGGATTCTTGGAATTAATCCAGAATGCCTCTAGAGTTTTGCGCGCTTGTGTTCTCGATTCTTGCGCGAGGATCGTAACCCTTACTTCAAATTCTTCTCCGTTATGTTTCTGCGTGCTATGCGTACCTAGTGGAGTACTTAGCTTACGTTTGCCGGCTAGGTGTTCCTTTATACGTACGCAGAGTGGTCTATCCGTTTCGCCAACGTATTCGTCTCCGCACGCTTTACAAGAGATCAGATAGACTGTACCGGAACTCACGCAGTCACCTTCTCTACCATTGGGACAAATTATGCAATTTTGCGTTGCACATAGACGGTCATATAGGCGGTTACGAACTAGCTGGCGCCTTAGATTATTCGGTGGTATTTCGATTATCGTTACCGAATTCTCTAGACTGGCCCTTCTTAAACAGCGTTTTATAGCTGCACTTACTTCATTTGAAATAAAGGGCAGTATAAACGGGACCTTGTTGTCGCTAGAGTTATCGTTGGGGTACCTGTGGTTTCCTCTACACCTGGAGCTACGATTTCGTAGCCATTAAAAATGGCTATTTGCCGCGCCAAGTTCCGGGACTCTCTCTGTTGTCTTCCTGTGCACACGCTGGTAGCTGTTCGATACATGTTTCTTACAAGCGCCCTTTTCGTGTGAGAGGGATGAGAGGAGAGGTAATGAACTAGGATGTTTTTACTACTTGGCTTTCGATACCACTTCGTAATGTAACCGTTTTCTGATAGGCTAATTTGCACGTTCAGAAATGGAAGCCAGTCTTTTTTTGGTTTCTCTCGCGTGAATTTAATATACTCTGACTGTGTGTTCAACAACTCGAAACCGCTATCGATTTCTTCTTGCGTTGAACAAATGACCAAGCAGTCATCTATATATCTACAGTAGAGTAACGGACCGAGGTCGATTACTGGTGCTTCCACCTTAGACATGAATGCAATGGCAAGGCTTGGAGCCAGTCGTTGTCCCATTGCCAGCCCTCTCATTTGTGCGTAATACCTCCCGGACCATCTGAAGATTGAGCAGTTCAGGCACTCCTTTAAGAGTGCCATCAACTGCTGAATCGAGAAGCCGTACATGTTTATTGCTCCTTCGTGTTGTATAAGGAGCTTGTTTATGGCTTGCATAGCGGAGTCATTCGACACGTTCGTATACAGGGCAGTGACGTCGAAGGACTCCACCACGTACGCGCTG
>UYYA01000641.1:0-41394 GCA_900624975.1 Angiostrongylus costaricensis | reverse complement strand
TACACAAAGGCGAGCAGCAAATTCGGACCGAATCATCTTAACTACTTGGTATTCCTATATAATCGAGCCGTCCCACCATATATGCAGTTTTCTATCCCTGACACAATATACGACATTGTTTTTTTAAAACTAGCAATACTCTTTTTTCTGATTAGAAATTTGAAAGTTTAAGGGCTTACGAGAATTATAGAAACTGATTGGTTTCTTTGTTCTAGCGCTTGCGATTTATCTTATTGCTTTAGTCCCTATCTGCAATATGTTTACTAAACGTTACACATCTTACTTACTTGATACTTCAATGGCCTATTCTCAGTGGTTGTGTGCCTCCAGCTTAATCTCCATTTCTCGGAAATTTGCTGGTTAGGCCATTGTGGTTTTCTGGAAACCCGAGGTGAGCCTGGTCAAAGTCTTTTCCAAGTCTTCACCACCACAGGCAGTCGCAGCCCTTGTGGATTAGACGGAGATTTGCCACTATGCGACTTTAATACCAGGATGGTGGTGGATCCCGCTATTGGTTTACTCGTAGCTAGGCTTCCTGATGAAAATCTTTCTCAGCTTGAGAAACTCTGCCAGGGATGAATCCTTTGCTGTACATCGCAGTCCGTCACCCAGGAACACTTCCCAGCCACGATGAGGTGGTAATCCGTTGGGAGGGCGTTACACATCGTTGTAGTTAAATTTATTTAATTCTTTTAAATACGCATATATTGCCGTTTTGATTATCCCTTATTTCTACTTACAAACATCTCGTTTGTACTCGTTTACCATTATGAGTTGGTCAACGTTTAATCATGTAGAATCCGAGTAAGGCTGGAATTGAAGAGGTCGACTGAGCTTTCGATGAACTCTGGCTGGTTAGTGATGGTTTTCCTTTTGAAGGCAATGCTGAGGACGAGCCTTGTCCTGAGTTGTGCAGAGAATCTGCCGACTTTGCAGTGAGATCTTTGTACTAATTCATTATCTGAGCTTTTGAATTCTTTCCTGTTCGCTCACTATCGTTTTTCGCTTTCCATCGTAGTCTTGCTCTTCAACGATTGAAGTTTCTCGAGTCGAGAGTCGCCTTCAATCAACTAGCACTCCAGAATGGTTTTCAAGAAGGTGGAAGCGTGAGGAAGAATATGAAGTGTGGCTGTCAAGGAACTAGGGAAATTAGTAATTACAATCTTAACTCTTTTATTTACTGCCTTTTTTTTCTTCTTAATGGCAGGGTATGTTGTGAAATATAACTCGTATGAAATGCTGAAATATTTGCAAAACTCCGGACCACAGGTGTATGCAGTGGGGAACGAACACGCGCTGTTGTCCTTACCGGGGAGCAGCGCACTTCACCACTACACCATCCGGGTCCTTCGCTTTGCATGTATCTCAGCTCAGAAAAAAAAAAGGCAGTAAATAAAAGAGTTAAGATTGTGATTATAACGAGGCCTCAGCTTAACTGGGTTCAATGCCGATATTGGCTCCCCAGATCAATCCCGTTGACGGGCGATTGCTGATGGCAAAAAAGATCGATAGAACTAGCTGAGATACATGCAGAGCGAAGGACCCGGATGGTGTAGTGGTGAAGTGCGCTGCTCCCCGGTACGGACAACAGCGCGTGTTCGTTCGCCACTGCATACACCTGTGGTCCGGAGTTTTGCAAATTAGTAATTATTTAAATTTTTTCTTTCAATTCCTTTTGTTCTTCACTGCTACTGACTAAGTGGAATGTGAGTACGTTATTTTTTCTATTTGTAACGAAACTATTGAGCGAGAGTTAGAAGTACTTCCGCCTTTCTATTCCACTTCCAAAGAGCTGGCTTCAAACATGCGTAATTGTATTTATAGTCAAACATTAAGCACGTCACGAAGACAGTAACTTAGCGGCAAAAGTGGTTCGATTACATTTTGTTTCATCAGAAAAGCTAGGAATTTACCTAGTATTGCATGACCGAATTATTATAAAAGTATCAATTCTTCAAAAAAAAACTATCCTTCAACCTCGACACGACTAGTCAGCATGTATTCCTTCATTGATAAGCTAACACGAGAATAATGGGAAACATTCTACTCTGCTAACCCTTCGACATCTTCACTTTCTTCCGGGCCAGCAAGCCAGTTTTTGAAGCAAGGTTACACTATGTTCTAGCTTGTGCGTATGGCGCAATGGTTGGAGGGCCCTGCAGTACACATGGAACTAACTCCCACGCCCCTGACCTGCCAAGCCCTCCAACCAACAGTAGCACACCGCGAGTCATCGTAAAGGGTAGATATATGCATTCAGTCACTTCCAGCGATGATTAATGAAACCGAGTCCGTGGCGCATCTCTAAGAGATTCATCAACGCCGAGAGCTTTATTCTTTTTATTTTTTACGTGCTAACTGATAGTGACACCGACTGCTGCAGGATGAATTATTCGGAGAAAAACAAACGAGTGTCGACGGGCAATCATTGTCAACAACAACCGTGCCGTGTAGAGGAGCGCAGCTGAGTGAGGCTGTTTCATTCGAGCCGTGCTCAACTGAAGAAGATTCGACTCGAAACTAGAATCCCCATCGAAAGAAAGAGCAACTATGGATAATCTACTCGCATCAATCCAGCTTTCAAGAAAGCGTTAATCTCGAAACATCAACCGAAAGTAGATTTTTTAAAATCAATCTCTCGTTCGCTTATCAAGAAAAGAATAAGTGTATAAGTCAAATGGTAATTAAAAAAATACAGTATTGATCACTAAAAGTTATGTGTATGAAAATTATAGCTAATTCTTGTCACTCCTGCAGCAAGGGTTTCCCATTCGTCGAGCGGCTCTTGCTGACGTCGGTATGCTTGTTTTTGCACCAGATTTGCACAGGAAGTTCTGCACTCTCCTCGCAAAAATATCGTATTTCCCTTCTGTGGTTTTGGCAAAGAAGTTTTAACAATCAGTTATCTTCTCTGAGACTTTGAAAAACAGCGGCATTGGGTGTGCAAATCCTTCCTCGATTTGCTACGATGTAGTCTATTCCTTTACGGTACTCTCCATTGACAGAACGTTGCTTTCAACACTAAGAGTGGGGCATCCGGAATTTCGAGGTACCGTGAATATTATTTGTCATCGTGATAAACTTAGATAGTCAGCCGCTTTGTTCGCTCCATTCCATCTCTGTTCGTTTCTCCTTTGGGTGGGGGTGTGAACTTTACTTATACTCCGTTGGCAAGTCTTAGCGCCGAAGCTGGTAATAATGACTTTGGAAAGGATGCCATCTTCTTCTCAAAATACCACATCCATACACAATTCTTCGGCTCCGTATTCATTATTTCTTCGTGCTAGGACCTAGAGAGCGAAGACTATCAAAGCGGGCACTGCTCCAGACCTTTCCAACGTAAACATTCTGTCAGCATAGATGTTCCGAATCTAGACAGATTAGAATGGTCCCTAAGCTGTCTCACTATGCTCCTTCCACTCAACGTTGTCATATCAGGAACTTTCTCGGATGTTGGGAAATGAAGCCCGTTGTTTTTAGATCTTTGTTCCAGTGGCTGATGAGTAACTTACCGGTCTTTTTAAGAGTACAAGTATATCCCATTTATTGGAGAGGACTTTTAACAACCTCAAACTTACTACGTAGTAATTTGATTTAAACCTTTAGGGGGAATTGTCGAACTAGATGCAACCCCATGCACGCATACCTCAATTGGCGTGGATATGCCTATTTGTACAGAAAGCTATTGTCAATCCGATAAAACAGATGTACTTGGTACACTTGCTGAATTTACATTCTTAGGACAAGTAGTAGGCCACCTTTGCCCACTCTTATTCCAGTGTTCACCATTCGAGGACAGGATGCATAGCTTTGCTATGAATCGGCTGACGGTTCCTCATAGATAACTACGCAGAAATGAAGACAAGTAATCGCGTTCAATCTGGATTTAAACAAAGCTCCATCTAATTTCGTATTCTGCAACTTATTAAAAATCCCACATGCTCGTGTAGTTGTAGTTGTACTAACGGTAGGTGATCGTGGCAGTGGATGTGGTCGTAGTATTTTTTTGTTCCAATGTTGTTTCTAAAACTCATTTGCAATTACTTATTTTCGAATAAACTTGGGCATCATGGTTCAGCAATGACACTAACAAAACACTGTTGTGTCCACAGTTTTAAACCACACTTAAACAGTATAGTTTTACTCAGAGTACTCACCTGTCCTTCGTTTTAATCCCTACTGACGGCCAAAAGGTGTTTGAAAGCGTTATAAAGAATTTCGTTCTATCAGAACCAAAAAGCGCTTGACAACATTGTAACCAATGTCATTCTATCAGCGTTCATGGACTGACTGCTTTCGAAGAGCAGCAGTACAACGCGTTCATCGACAATTAACCATCGTTATTCGGGAAAAGGGCGTGTGTGGCGCAGTGGTTGGTGTGTCCCCACTGCGACACACACGTGGAATCGATCCTCGCGCCCATGGCCCACCAAGCCCTCTATCCCTCCAGGGTCGGCGAATTGGTACCGCACTTGTCTGGGAGGATAGCAGCGCTGGCTCGATACATCGGTAGGCAACCGCGAGTCATTGTGAAGGCCAGATATGCATCCAATCTCCTCCAACGATACTGAAGTCGAATGCATGGCGCATCCCACAAAGATTGATCAATGCCGAAAGCTTTATCCTTTATTCTTTTAATCGGGAACAGTTCCGACAGAGCAACCCCGCCTAACCAAATTTGTTCACCGTTAAATTGCAGTGGATAATGAATTTTCACAAATGAGCAAGAAGAGCATCCGTATGGTGAACATATTTTTACAACTTCTTCGTTTATCTGACGAGCATCAGTTCGTTAGGAACTACAAGCGCATATGATATTCAAAAAAACGAAGAGGGCATGTAAAAGATAAGAAAACCAATAAGTTAGGATAAAACCCAGTCCATAAAAGACCGCAGTGCGACGAAAAATCCAAGTGGATGGTTCCTTGATTATACAGATCATATCCTACGTGTACCGACATCGCCCAACGAGCGGTGAAAATGAAACAGAGGAATTTTCACGACTGACTTTCTATCAACACCACCTAACACTCTAAAACACCATAGAATTGCACCATTCAAACCTTACTGCTATGCTAGCAAGGGACTACAACCATGGACGACGATCGCGTGGATGAAAACCAATAGGAAGTGCGCTACGGCTCGCACTACTGTTGAGGATTGGCTGGCCAAGTGTCAAAGTAATTTGTTACTACTGCTACTGTAGCTATTACTGCTATTTTGGGTAAATAAGTGAAAGATTTTTAATAAAATAAGAAATAGAAAAATAAATATGAATAACAGTGATGGACTCTTTGAAAAGCTGGTCTCAAAATAATAATGGAAGAAAAAACATGCTCGTTTTAAGTCCGCAAGATATTTGTGGTACAGCAGCTCCACTGGAAGTCGTCCAAGCCATCATGTTGCATGCGAGCGTCATCCTCAGTATACCAACACCTTTCTCATATACTGTGCCGTTAATCACAAGCACAAGCTCATCGTCGTCCTAAATGTGTCCAATTAGAATAGCATTACTGTGGAGCTATCCAACAGGTGTTCTCAAGAGTTATTTCGTGATTTTTAGGCCTGTCATTGCTACTGTCACTAGTTTCTTTTAGATGTTTCGCGATTTTTCCTGGTTTTGTTTACTTTAAGTTTTGTTTTACTTCGCGTTCGCCTTTATTCATTCACGACCTTTCCTTTTCTCATCATGTCCATTAGGTCAAAAACCTGCAATCAAATTCCTGGGATGTGCACCAGACATAGCTCGAACTCGAGTTCAACAAATATGCTAAAGATTTGTTACAGAATAACTTGGTAAGTTAACCACAGATTGTCCATGCAACGCACAAACGCTAGCACTAGAATCATCCACTGAGGACATAATGATACAAGAAAGAAAATTATTTGTGGTTTCATCGGACTAATCCTAGGACATGCTGCACTATAGCTGAAGGACTGGCAGAATTATTATTCTCATAAAAACTAGCTTACCCATGGTAATTGATCTCATTGAGAGTCGACTATTTACTGTCGAAAAGATGTGGATCGATGTTAGCTTTGCAGTCGTGGTCCCAACAAGTCATTGTGCCAGCATAAAGCCATGACTATGGGATTACGACAGTTTCTGTGCACATAATGATACTAAAAGGATATATCATACTTCACCAGTAATGTCATCATTAACGACTTCACCGTCAAAATTTTTTCCAGGAGACCTTCGCTATAGCCTTACATGTCGCCTTGAAGACTAGAAGAAACCGAATGAGAAAGTGGTTTTTTATGATCAACAACACAATTCATTCTTGGTCACAGTCACGCATGCCGTCTTCGCAGAATAAATAGAGCCATCTCAACCAGAAAATAATGAAATAACAAAGGATAAAGCTTTCGACTTTGATCAATTCTTATGAAATATGCAATGCATTCGGCCTTATTAGCATCGTTAGAGGTGACTGATTGATTACCTGGACCATGCAATAACTCGCAGTGGCCTACAGATGTATCGAGCTGCTATGCTCCCAGAAAAATCTGGTACCAACTTGCCGACGACGAAGTGATGAAGGGTTAGATGGGTTTGGGGAGCGAGATTGATGGCATCTGTATTGGAGGGCGCCTCTGACCACTGCGCTACGCGCGCTAAATGAAGAGTACTATAAGAAAACAGACTACATAATAAGTCTAAGGTGTTGCCTAACCGATGTGGCCATCCTCTCAAACTCATACGTAAGAACGACTTGTCTCTACTCTCACACATTTTTTTCCGTTTTCGTAGAAATAAGAAACAATGAACTGGACGTCCGCCTTGAGAGCGTCGTGCAAAAATTGGAATTGGATAAGAGAGTAGTGAAAAATATAGGTTGACAAGAACACTATGTTTGCTATGCTGACATCGTCATAATAGCCTCAAGCTACCCTAGAAAAATCAATTTTGATCGATTTAGATAACGCGAGGTCGTTCTTCTTTTGAATATAACAAAAACGACGAAAAAAGAGGAAGTTTTATTCTGTGATGCAGCAGAACATGATTTCTGAATGTTTCGGTCATATAGGTACACCTACGTAGAAAGAATAACGTAATCAATGACAAAGCTTTAGAGATAACCGTGAAAAATGAACTAGAATGATAATTCCAGGATTTAGGGAAAAATAGGTTGAGCAACGGTCTCGGCGCACTTCTGTTTGATTCCATGGAATGTTCTTCTTCTACACCACATTGCAGAAAATATGCTGTATGTATCCAGTAAAAGAGCCGTTGCCATTATCGAAAATGCTATTGGGATGCTGAAGTTAGGAGTGTCTTCCATAGGGTAATCTCATTTTTTTATACGTCGGTAGTCAGAAATCAGAAACGATGCCACTAACGAACGAGGCATAAGACAACTCTGGGAGAGGCAGGAAAGGGAATTTCGTTGCAGTCTGTTCGAGTCAACCGACGACAAAGGGAAGGAAGAGGTAATTGAACGAATTCTGTGCAGCAACGTACATTAGTCTCAGAGTCATAGCAAAAACAATGGCATATGATGGCTCTTCTAATTTCACTACTTCATGCTTTCTATGAAAATTTGATTAAGCCTATTCTAATTCTCCGACCCTACACACCGCGTTGACAATTATATCTAGGTTTCGCCGAAATCTCCTTCCTAATATAAAGCAACAAATAAGCGAAAAGTAAATAGGAGTGGTTCCGTCTAAGCATGGAAAGGAAATTACCTTATTACCCTGGCAAGTCAACAGGATCGTCTCGCATCCGCCATCGGTTGAACTGACCAGCGTAGTGAAGCCGTTCATAAAGTAAGATGTCAACGGGATGACCAACAACTTTGGACATGCCATACACGGTTCTTTAAATAAATCAAATTCATTGTCAGCTTTGCTGCATTTTTACACTAACGTTGCGAATATTTTCTATTCTCTTTTCCACCTATTTTTTAAATTTGAATATAAATATCAAAAATTTAAAACACAAAATATGCGAGCCATTTTATTCGTTCATTTGACGAAATTTTGCTAGAACTATGAGAATTTAAGGCTGAGTAGATTATTCAGCCACACGCGACGGTGTCGAATACCTACAACCTCCGTGCTGCCAATCATTCGCATTCGCAGAAAAAACTGCAAACATCGCTTTTGAAATGTTATCATAAATGATAATACGGTACCGTTCTTTCTCGTTGGGTTTCACTGAAGACAGAGGTGTAACTTCCTTTCTGTAGTTTAATGCAATAAAGTAACCGATGTTAATGAATTTCTAAGCAATGTGTGATGAATTCGATTCTATCATGCAGCATAGAAGCACTGAAGTAATATTTGCCCTTTACTGTGACAATCGGTGGCGCTCCGATAAAGTGTTTTCCCCTCGCAGAGAAGTTGTGTACTAGTCCAACAGCGCGTAGACGGAGAACTTAGAAATCTTGCGCAGGCAGGAAAAGACCCTAGCACCCAAAGGGCTGCCTGAAGTATGTTAACGAGGGCTGCCATCAGCTGTATATAAACAGAAAATATTAGAAATCTCGAAAGTCATGTTTCAATTATCCTGTACGTTTATTCATATATATATATATATATATATATATATATATATATATACATATATATAAATAATATGTATACGTATATATTTTACTGCATAATGTATCTATGTATATATGTTATATGTATATGTATATACCCAAATGTACATAACTTTTATATATATATGACCTGTTTATTCTAGCCAAGAAATCGTTCAAAAGTCTTCACTAAAAGCCGAACCTACTCCTGGTGGAAGCGGCGTAGGAGCTGCGGTCATCGATGGTTGTGTCGAAGGATCTAGAGGAGTAAATTGCTTTCCATAATCTGAATGTCACATACTTGTCCATTTTAAATAAAATATGGGGATAATTATATCATCTTGAATTATACCCACTCTGCACTAAACAGGAAACGTTCGAAGTGTGCACTTTCTCTCCGATCACCCATTTACCCTCATTACTACACGAAATTTTCATCGAAAGGCTTCCACCCCCACTTGTTATCGGAAGCATTCCGTTAACATACAGAGTGGCAATCTCACCAGTCTAAAAGAATTAGCGAAGTATTATTAAGAAATCTCTCATGTTTCCTTGTTCCTTGGAAGATAGTAGAGAATTACGGTGCAAATATAGAAAACCCCCTAAGTTTACACGAATGAGTACAGCAACTTATTTGATTGTCACTTCCTGTCAAGTTACGAATATTGAATTATAAAAAAAAGTGCTAAACAGAAATATAAAGGATTATTGGAACAATGCCGAGGTTCTTAGAAAGCCGGTCGCAGGAGTTAATAAATGTGGAATAAATGTCTGGCACCATGTAGACAATTTTCCCCATAACTTGATAGAAAACTATTTTCCTTCTACTATAAAAGGTTTCCAAAAATTTTCCAGACCAAAATTCACGTGTGATTATCTTATGCGAATTCTTGACTTATCATGATTGGAAAAGCAGCGATATTTTGGAATGAGCCCGTAGCCAATGGCGACTGCACACCATTCCCTTTCGAATTATTTACTCGATGTGATTCCTCGTAGGCATAGAGACCCTAGAAGAGCAGCGTCTTCCAAAAGGAGAATTGCAACCGCGTATCTCAGAACTAGACATTGACGGAAACAGCATTTTCGTTTTTACTTGTTACTGGTGGGATTCGAAGCTGTGGTGCGCAGTGTATTAACTTTTTGCCTCCATTATTTCTTCACGGAAGGTATTATGTGGAATACAACTACAGCGATACTGAGATATTTGCAAAATTCGGACTCCAGTCCGGATTAGAAACCTCGACCAACCTTTCCGGAGGCTCAGGTGTTACCCACTGCACCACTTAGACCTTCGCTTTAGATTTCTCCCGGCCTCTCCTTTACCCTAATGGAGCCATCAACAATCCCCCGTCAACGGGAATGGTCTAGGGAGAAATAACATCACTGAACCCCGCTAAACTGAAGCAGCAGTCATAATCATAGTTTCATTCACAATCATCAATCACAACAGTAGGCAGCAAATAAATGTTAAACAATGTGATTTTGACTGCAACATTTCTTAATGGGATTCAATATCAATTTGTGCTCCCTAGATCATTCTCGCCGAAGAATCTTTGCTAATAGCAACGCTAGAGTAATAAACTGACCTATATCAATACTTGTTCATTGACTGATGAGCAAACACGGGGTTGATAAAATAAACTTTAAGCGGCTAACGTTTCTACGTCTTCGTCTTTCTCAGAACTGACGATCCGAGTCGATGGCCATAGACGCTCATACTGTTGATATGGTATCTTCGTCGTTGTACTGAGTTGCCTTTTCTTCGGTAGAACATCGCTCGAGTGAGGCAAGCTCGCAAGGCAGCGCTGTTTTATATTTTTAGGACAATCCATTCTGCACCAGTCCGGATCATTATCTGTTAGCATGAAGTGCAGAATACTTTGAAAACCGACTTTTCCTTTGACGTCGTTAGGACTAGTGAACATGCGTTCTTTCTTTTTCTTTTATCAACCTCATGTTAGCTCATCAATGGAAGAATGATTAGTTATAACCAGGCTAATGGAAAGGGAACCGTGAAGTATTACTACACCTAACAATCCTATATTTTTCTTTTAAAGCCTTCGAATTTGCTATGGATATATCAAAGCACAGTTTTGTCCCCCAGACAAGTTTCTATAAATTTCCGACCCGGAAAGATGGAAGACTTAGCCAGTCTAGGATGCAGGATCGAAACAGCGACCAAATATGGAGTGTTTCTAGCCATTGAGATTGAATAGTGGGATGGCCCGAACTCACTGGTTGTGCGGGCCCCAGCACAACTTTTAATTATTCGGGGCTGTGCTGGTTTAGCAATGGTGCTTCTCTGGAGTTCGGAGGTCAGCCAGGCCTAGGACTGCCCCAGGTCGTCATCACCACAGCTAGTCGCCGCCCTTGTGGATCAGAGGAGACCACCATGCGACTAATTTGATACCAGGACGACGGTCGGTCCTGGTATTGGTTTACTCTTTAGCTAGGCTTCCTGATATGGAAACGCCGGCCTCCTCAGCTTGAGAGAACTTACTGACGGAATAAATCCCCCCATGTACATCTAATTTCACAAGGCATGAACCGAAGAAAGACAAGTTTACCTTTTTGAGGTTCAAATCAATCTGTTCTAGAACCACTGCGTCACCAAGTGGCACCGAAAGCCAATTGAGAAATGCATCATGGCTCATGACCTCTCTTTTCATTATAGCTTGAGAGGAAAAAGGATGGCGAAAATGACAAGTCTAGCGAAAGCTAAATCTCATCCACACCCCCCCCCCTCTTCTAAACCATCGTGTCGTGACCCAGGAACACCTCCCAGGCACAATGAGACGGTAAACCGCTGGGAGAGATCTGATCTGTCAAGTATCACTTGTATTACGGGCAGTCCCATTGATAGTCGAGTGACTCCAGCTGACGCCAGTAAACCTTCAACTTTTCCCTGTCGCGTGCAAGAGTAACCCAGTGGGTTCTGCTCGCTCAAGGGACTCGTCGAGCGTCATATCTTTTTTCTAGCATTATCGTGAAAAACTCTGAGCGTCGAGTCGGCGGTTTTTTTGCAGTGCATTTAACACCCTGAGGAATCCAGTCACTAACGGCTCTCGTCCGTCGGCTGTCATTCATACGCATTACGTGTCCGGCCCACCTTATCTTCGACTGTTTGGCGTACAGAACGGCATCTTTAATTTTTGATCGCTGACGCAGAATGGAGTTTCAGATCTCATCCCCTATTTGTGTGGAACGGGATACTCCTAGCATCGTCCTTTCGACTGCCGGTTCAATAACGCTGAGTGACCTTTCATCCTGCTTACGCAGCGACCAGGTTCCTGACGCATACGTTAGGGAAGGAAGCACCGTTGAGTTGAAAAGGTGTGCATGGAGTAGGGTGTTCTTTGTTCTCTTCACTACATCCTCGATGTTTTTGAAAGCTCCCCAAGCCGCTCGTTTTCTTCTACTCAGCTCTGGAGCTAAATCGTTTGTCATATTGATTTTCCGACCTATAGATAGATGGATTCCCGATAGATATAACTGGAGCATTCGGAGATATTCGTTCCGTTGAGCGTGAATGGGGCATGCGAAACCAATCCGTTCTTTATGAACATTGATTTTGTGAGATTTAGTCGAAGAGCAATCTTTCCACAGGTGTTTTCAAAGTCGGCGAGCATTCGTACCGCCATGCTAATGTTTGGTGTTATAAGAATGACCTCATCAGCAAAGTCAACATGATATAATTGCCGTTCATGGATTTCTACCACTATTATGACCCATTCCAGTATTCGAATGATGCTCTCGAGGGTCGCGGTAAATAATTTTGGGGAGATGGTACCGCCTTGCCTAACTACTCTTTTGACATCAGTGATAATATCGTTGTAGAATGGTAATATCTTGGTTGTGAAATATTTGTACAGCTCACGAAGATTCTTTATGTACTGAGTAGGAACTCCTTGACTATCAAACGCTTCCATGACTGCTTCTATCTCAATTGTGTCAAAGGCCTTCTTTCAATCGATGAAAGTGAGACAGAGCGGCCTTTTGTACTCTCGCAATGCTCCATTGAGCCGTGTTACCGTGTAGATGTGGTCCACCGTGCTAAATCCTTTTCGAAATCCTGTTTGCTCACATGGCTGTCCTTCGTCCAGTGTTCTGTCAATCCTGTTCAGGATGACTCAAGTGAAAAGTTTGTAGACGACAGATAGTAAGCAGATTGGGCGATGGTTGCTGATGTCGTGCAGGTCATCCTTCTTGAACAATAACACGGACTTGCTGGTCTTCCACTATCTAGGAACCTTACATTCAGATAGGTAACGTGTAAAGAGCCGAACCAATGTGTTTACGAGGACTGGCGGAAAGATCTTCAGTTGTTCTGGTCTAATCCTGCCCGGATCTGGTGGTGTTCGATTTTTCACCGACGAAATGGCATGTCGGATTTCGGAAGGGAGAATCGGTGGTACAACATATCCATCCTCCTTTATTTCATATGTCGGAAGGTGGACGTGGCTATCGAAGAGATTCAAGTAGTATTCGTGAATGATTTTCTCCATTGCCTTTCTGGACGCTGTAACCGTTCCATCTGGGCGCCAGAGAGCAATTTGGTCTTCTAATTGGCGAAGCTTCGGTGGGCATTGCGAATACTTTTCCCAACCCCTGCAGCTTTAACCATTACTGCTGCTCTTCTTTCTTCAAGATCTTCTTTCATAGCCTGCCTGCATTGTTTTACAAATTCGGACGTTAGTTCGCGGTTTCCTGCAGCTCGTGCGATTCCACGCTGGCGTATCAGCTCGAGTGTTTCTTGAGACAAACGGCTCAGAGTTTTTCACGATAACCCTAGAAAAAAGATATGATGCTCGACGAGTCCCTTAAGCGAGCAGGACCCACTGGGCTACTCTTGCACGCGACAGGGAAAAATGGAAGATTTACTGGTGCCCGCTCGAGTCGCTCGACGATCAACGGCACCATAGATGACAGGTGAATCCATTCAATCATCGACAATCATCGAGACGCTCGATACGGAACCAGTGGAATTTTCAATTTTGTTTTTAGTACACCAGAATTGCTCAATACACCTTGCACACTCGTGGATCACGCAGGCTTTAAAGCGGTGACAAATCGCCAAAGCTTTATGCGTGCCACGGGTTAACTCTTATGTAGGATTTCGAATGTTTACGTCGATTTCACCGCTTTAGTGAACCTGCTGGGAGAAAAACGAGTGCTTACAACACGAGATGAAAGCCCACAGTGAAGAAAGTGAACTATCAGAAACACATAGTTGTAGCAAACATAATTAGACTGAAAATGAAAAAAGATAAAGTTTTACATACAGAAATGTTATATGAAAGAGTCTTCACAAGCAATATTGTAGTCACCTTGGTTGGAACGCAGTGTACTTCAACAGTCTTACATCCACTGGCGTCGGTGGTATGGTCGAGTATCATCAAGCCATTGTACGATTCGACTTGACTAATTGAGCTTCCCACCAGGTTACTACACGTAGAACAGCTTTCTGAAATCGGCAAGCTGAACATTGGAGGATCATCATTTTTTGTGATGAGAGAACTCAAAGTTTTAAATCATTTGATTATCCTGATTGTTAACTGTTATGTAGAAAGCCAGCAAAAGTAATCCATGTTGGTAATAATTTCTTACAGCTCGGATAGTTTTGCGTGGCCTTTTTCGTTGCGGATAGAGTTAGGTTGCTTAGAGAGAAAAAGAAAATGTAGATAACAGTTAATTTTCAAAGATGCAGAAAAAATAATCCAGTCTTCAATGAAACGCAAACGTAATGACGATGCCTCCAATGTAAAATAAGCCTTTTGTTAGTCGTATCTCTAGATAAAATAGATAAAGCGCCTCAGATGGATCAGATTTTCGTATCGTGTAACTAACTAAGCATTGCCATAGCATTGCCATAGCTAGTTAGCATTTATAAAGCAGGCGCGACATAGAGCTGCTTCTATGTGATTAAAAGCGCTGTGAAACTCGAAGTAACCTAAATTTCATCAGTTACAGTTGCTGATGGTCCAAGGCTTCAGTCTTTTGTAGGTGGTGAGCAGTTAAATAGTTTTTTCGCAGTAAGAGGTAGGAGCACCAACAGGTTCGAGTTTGTTTTCACACTATCGAAAGATTCTAGAAAACTATTCGACTCCTATTTCTACATACACAGTACTCTTACGGTTGCAGCGCTGAAGATGGTGACTCGAGGTATTAAAGTAAATAACTTTAATGTTGCTTTTAATTAACGATTAAGAATGAGTTAGTAATGAAAATCCCAACTGGTCGTGTAGGATATGTAGGATTATACCAACACCTCGGAAACGGTTGCTATACCTTCACAAAACCATTACAACAGAATTGGGCAACTCTACTATTCACATTGCATGTGTAGATAATACATAGTGATCGACAGAGTTACAGCTTTAGTTTGGCTATCTGGACAGGCTAACCAAACCGTTTACATTTTTAGCTGCTTCTGAAAGCAATGGCAAGCTAGAAGCTGTGGGTTATGCTTGGTCGGAGTGGTGGCTACTAGTACACTGTCTTCTGCAGATAGTGTCATCGAAGTTGCAGTCCCTGACAAACAGACGACCGTCACATAGAGATATTTATCGTAGCTGTGACTACTACAGTTCTCGTCGTATATTTTCATCTCGGTGCCATCTTCCGGCTCAAAATTCATCGAACGCACCTATTTAGTCGTAACGTTTGTGTTAAGAAATTTTGTTCTTGTAATTGATGTAAAAATATGTTTGATGGTGGAGATAAGCTGAACACAGTACTTTTTCGATCCGTGCTGGCTTGCGAAATTTCCGGTTTGGATGTTGTTGCAAGAGTCACACGTTTTTCTTCCGCAGTTGTTAGTTCCACTTTTAAGCCTGGGTCACTAGTGCTTCCAGACGAAGAAGATGGGCTGGAATAAAATGTCTGTCCTACCACAGTAGTTGGTTCGACTCCAGACGTGGAAGGCAATCCTGAAAGTAGACGAGATCCACCAAACGGTTTCAACCTAGTTGTAATTCTCACTGTTTTGATAAGCGATTGGGTTTATTTTTTATGTAGTAATACAAAAAAAGTAATGCCATGAAATATTTATTCCAAAAGTTAAGTATTAACCCTTAATCATGAGACAAGAGACGCTTCCAACGATGCTCAGGGACATGGAGTCCATCCACATTGAGCCGTTCATGCACAACAATGTTCTATTCAAAGATTTTCCGACGATTTCCACTGACTTGCCATCCATAAGAAGCTCGACGCTCTGACTTGTCTAAAATAGAAGAAAATACTTCCTTTACTGAACAAGACTGTGAAGTTTTCACTACGGAATTTCCTTGGTTTTTCATTCTTTGTTTTCACTTGCCAGATTCACTAGTGGTGATATGGAATGTTTTAACACTGTTGAAAAATTCGATGAATAGTGCATTCCATTGCAAATGAGCTTTTTTCCTTAAACCAATCTTTATATCAGGCTGTTTAGAAATAAATGAGCGTTTTAAAATATTTATTGCTTGAGTGTATTTTTTACCAATAAAGTATTCTTTTTACCTTGCACAACTTTTTATATTTTGTCAAAAGTCAAATTTTTCTTACCAATTTTGGGCTTTGCGATTTTAGATGTCAAAAACGAACTTTCGTCGAATTTTCCTTCATGAGTTCAAATTCGGTCGTAGTGCAGTAGAGACGGCTCGAAGCATTGGTGAGGTTTGGGGCGAAGGAAGTATTGGTGAGTCGACAGTACGAATATGGTTCTCGAAATTCCGATCTGGCGATTTCGACCTCGAAGATAAGGATGGCGAAGGCTGCGGATGTCCCAATGAACTTGAAGACGAGCTGAAGGCACTAGTGGAAGCAAACACACGAACAACTGCTCAAGAGTTTGCAGAATAGCTTGGCCCAAGCACAGGAACAATTTCCGCTCACTTTAATCGCATAGGAAAGACAAAAACTCAGCAAGTGAGTGCCGCACGAATTAAACAATAATCAAATAAATCTTTGTTTTAAAGTATCGTCGGCTCCTATTCTGCGCAACAAAAACGTCGCTTTTCTCGACCGGATTGTGACGTGCGATAAGAAGTGGATCCTGTACGACAACCGGCGACGTTCAGCTCAACGGTTGGTTTGCGATCGGGCTTCACAGCACTTCGCTAAGAAATTCCACCAAAAAAGGTTATGATGACTGTTTTGTGCTCTGCAGCCGGACTGGTTCTTGATAGCTTTTTGAATTTGAGCAAACAGATTACGGTAGAGAAGAATTGCCAACAAATCGACGACACGCACCGTAAACTCCAGCAACAACGACCTGCATTAATCAACAGAAGAGGACCAATCCTTCTTCATAAGAACGCTCTGCCTCACGTTGTGGAACCAGCGCTTCAGAGGTTGAACGAATTGGGTTACGAAACTGTGCCTCATCCACCATATTCATCATACGTCTAGATTACCGACTGCCACTTATTCAAGCACCTTGACAACTATCTGCGCGAGAAATGCTTCACAAAACACCATGAAGCAAAAAATGCCTTCAACGAATTCATCGCTTCCATAACTCCAGAATTTTATGCAACTGGAATAAATAAACTTGCTTCTCGTTGGGTAGATTTAAACGGTTTTTATTTTGGCTAATAAAGTTTTGTTTTAAGCAAGTTACGACATTTTAAATAATATACTAAAAAACGCTCATTTATTTTTGAACAACCTAATAGTTCCCATTATATTTTGCTGTTATAAGAGGAAGTTCTATAAATCATCGCTCTCCTCATCCAGTTTACCTCCTTTCTCTCCAGCCGCACCTTATAGAAGCAGCTGATAAAACAGTAGATGAAATATCGCCATGCGGATAAATACGATTTATGCTGAGATTCAGTAGAATAGGTCATACACACATTTTTTCGAGCTCACTGTGGCGTCATAAGAGTTCAAGGTTGTTGTAGCTCATTCTTATCAATTTAAAACAGGTCTTCCACTCTTTCGAAACGGGTGGAGCATTACAAACCACAGCCACCTTACATCGTTGTCCTATGAGTATACTCGGGTGACACAACATTATATATATATATATATATATATATATACACCCCTCCACTCATTAAATATATATATATATATATGTATAGAGAGTGGAGAGGGATTCCGGAGTGATTAATGACGCAGTCCCTTAGGAAGCAAGACGCTGCTTCGATCTCCTTGCCAACGCTCTCCTCCGATTCATGTGGAAAGCCTTAGTTCGGCTATTTTCAAGGCCGCAAGGAGAATTGATTTGATCACCATTCTATGACATTCACACAAAAGACAAAGTCCTCAAGCAGTAATAAACAACATGCGAAATGTTTGCAGAGCACTGTACATGATGGATACGAGGAAACTGATCAAATAGACGTGATAATAAGCCATATATACAATGAATAATAACAATAATTCTAATTTTAGGTTGAGATAGCGCAGCCGTAGTGATACCGATCATCACGAGCACTGTGATGGTAGCAGAATTGTCTGGAGAAAGCTCACACTCTGCAGTCCTGCAGTCCAAGTTGTAGCGCTCCAGTCCCGTTATCCTTGGACTTCACGCGGAATTCACCAGACTACCAACCTACGACGTTCATGACGAAAGGAAAATTCTCAAACATCATTTAAACTTGCAGATAAAAGTTTGAAAACCTTCAAGGAAGATGAATGGTAGAAAACGAATTGAATGGGCGAATGCTAGGATCTGAATAGTAGATGTGAAAGACTAGTCGTGCAAGCAAATATACATATATACATATATATATATATATATACATCCATACATATATATATATATATATATATTCTCGTATATACATGTTGAGAGTTAACACGATAAATGTGATGGATCCGAAAGCTGAGGAGCAGAAAGAGGACGCATAAAACTACAGTCAGAAGTTCTAAAACGCTTTACTGATGGGAAGGTAGTAGGACCACTCGGTTGCACGTCGTGAAAAGTATCCTGGAATCCTTTTCGTTTTTTTTTTCAAAGCTACGTTATCGTGCTTAATATGGCCGAAATCTTGTATGGTTCACATATCATATGTGGGCCGTTGATTTTTTGGCTCTTAACGTACTGGTTACATACAAGATAACAAGCACGCAAGAAGTGCACGACCTGCCCTACCCTACCCAGCCGCCAGACTCATCCATATCACGAGAACCGTAAGTGGAAATTTTCTTTTCATGTCTTTCAAAGAAGCAAAACTGCTTGGTTACAATTGGTTCGTCAGAAAAGAGAATACAGTGCATCTTAACGATTTATGGCTAAGTCTTTAAATGTGAAAATCAAATAATGACAGTGTATAGCTCTTTGAAATAAGAGAGTTTCAAGTATGAATGTGAGAATTGTAAAACTTTATTTAATAGGCTGCTTATTTTGGGAAAAGCTAAACTGTACTGCTCAAGCAACCGATTCGTTAAGTAGAATATTTGTTGGACGTAAGCACACAGCCAAATGGTCTAAGGATTCCACAGCTGTTGCGGTTGAACGTTCTAAGCGAAACGAGTTAATTAATTAAAAAGTTCTAATAAGTAAGATAAGGTAATTCTTTTAATTCTGAAAGAAACCAAAAGCTTTGAAAGGACTCAGATGACGGGTCACTGATGAAAGGATACAGTTGACACAACATCTTCATTTTATTAGTGCAGTTGTGAAGCTATGATGTTAAAAGTTTCATCCTACGCGGAAACTAAAAAATCTTTATCTGATTATTAATGAAAAACCGAGCAAATTTTTTATCTCTGTGAAGTTAATCTGTACAAGAACATGTTGACATTTACCTTGGTAGGCTGACAGTAGATCAGAACGGTCATGCAGCGGGTTGCTCGAAAATCAGTGTAAGTCGAACCTTCTTGTCCTATTTTTGGAGCCACGATTATATCACGGCTACATTTCATGCATGGGACGTATGGGTCTGAATATAAAGGTATAATAGGTCTAAAACTTTCTATGTCTCATGTTTAATAAAGGATAAAGCTCTCGGCATTGCTCAATCCCTAAGGGATGCGCCATGCATTCGACTTCATTAAGCATAGTTTAGAGATGATTGAATGCATATCTGGCTTTTACAATGACCCGCGGTGGCCTAACGATGTATCGAGCCAGTGCTGCTATCCTCCCAGACAAGTCTGTTAGCAATTTGCCGACCCCGCAGGGATGGAAGGCTTAGTGGGCCATGGGCGCGGGGATCGATTCTACGTGTGTGTCGTAGTGCGCCTCCGACCACTGATCCGCACGCGCCCCTCATGTCATATACAGGTAGAAAATTCGAGGAACCCACAGAAGAAAAATAGAAGAAATGCTTAAAACCGGGAAACAAAAAGAAATGCAAAATTCCCACCTCCTTGTTCAGGCACTGCTGGTTCACGTACAGTAGTGGTTGTTGCTGTAAGAAAAACTATTGCTCATAGTGCTCATAACTTCAACGTCAGTGCCATAAAATTGATTGACGTTGTAACCCAATTAACGTAGTCGTTTTTTGCTTATCATATATAACTTTTTGCATATCTTATATGCTTCTTCTATGTTTTGCCATTTCCACTGCAACTGCGATGAGAAAGAAAAACTTAGGAAACGAAAAATCGCCGGCTTTTCAAGATCTTCGCTACTTTAATTCAAGTTCCCACTTCACTTTTCCTTCCTGATATGTTTCGGGGAACGAGCAATATAACGTACATGGAGACTCATAGATGCACGACACAGACACGACGGCAATACCAGTCTGGTTATCGTACCACTGTCCATTTTTGCACAACATCTGGACGCTCGACGGTGAGCTCGCAATAGAGAGGTTGCCGTTGAAGACTATTTGTACTGGCCGCTTGTCGCCCATCTGAAACAAGCCGTTCTGACGTGTACCTAGTACCAGCTCCGAGAAAAGAATTGCTTCCGCATGTGTCTCGAAAATTCAAATGCGTTCAGAATTCGATTTTTGGTCATTTGTCAGTTGCAGTCGCAAAGTTAACTAGGATTTCGGTTTGCCGTCAAACCACGACATGATAAGATGCATAAAATTCGCAGTACATACGAGTGATATGACGCTAAATATTGGAACTATTTGTGTAGTTTTTCTCACCCAGTTTTCATGTTATCTTCTATATCCGCTAAGTAATGTAAATATTTCTTTTAAAATTTTTTAAAAGAGTCAATTTGCTGCAAGATTTCTCTTCTAGACATGTGAGTCGGATCATGATAAAGCTAAAAAGCATAAATCTCTCGGCGTTGACCAATCCCTGAGGGATGCGCCATGCATTCTACTTCATTAAACATCGTTTGGAGGTGACTGAATACATATCAGGCCTTTACAATGACTCGTGGTGGCCTACCGATGTATCAAGCCAGTGCTGCTATTCGCCTAGACCAGTCTGGTAACAATTTGCCGACCCCGGAGGGATGGAAGGGTTGATGAGCCATCGGCGCGGAGATCGATTCCACATGTGTGTTGCAGGGCGCCTCGGACCACTGCGCCACACGCACCCATTTTCGGATCATGATAAGGAAATAAATGCGAAGTCTGCAAACATATCGCATATCACAAGTGGTGATGAACATCCTGGTACTGCTCTGTCAGAATTTAAGGTTAAGGAATCTTATTTAACAAGAGAAATAACATGAGTTCAATGGGAATTTCGCTTGTTCATAGAGACTGGTGAAAACTTTCGGTTATACTATTTCAGCCATTGTCCAAGTATTTTTTAAGGACTAGAGGATTCGATTATCAACAACTCGGCTTCAGTTTCAACTAGTCGGCCAGTCAGATCCCATGATTATTTCTCTCTCATTGGATAACTTGTTTCGAGTGACAAAATGTCGTGTTACGCAGGACGTCAACTGGAACCGGATCTGACGAACACTACACGATACACCATGACGGCTGTTTATTACTCTGCACGTATCACGCTAGAACGCTCTCTGCAAGGGCCGATATTCACTCCCTGCTTGAAGCCATCAATTTCATCAAATTCAATATTATCGCCCTACAAGAAACAAAAAGCAAGAAGACCTACACGCGCCAACTAAGCAATGGGACTCTTGCTTTTCGCGGTAAAAAGGCTTCTTCACGAAATGTGGGTGACGTAGGATATGTCGTCCATTTGTCCATTGTCCACCTTGTCGACTCATATAAGACCCTTTCTCCTCGCATGGCTGTTCTCTCCAACAAACGTCTCCAACAAACGCGCCTTAAGAAGATCACCTCCATCATTTGCTACTCACCAACCAATGCAGCTGATGAGTACGAATTAGATGCGTTCTATTATTAGTTGGAAGGAGTTACCCACAGTGATAAAGTGTGTAATAAACTTGTGACCGTGGACTTCAACGCTAGAATTGGAAAGGCCAACGAATCCGAATACAGGATCAGAAAATTTGGACTAGCATGAAGAAATAAGAATGGAAGCCTTTTTGCAGGGCTCTCGTCTGCAGCACGCCTTTTCCATGAAAACTCGTTTTTTCAAAAGAAACAAAGTCGTCGCTCGACATGTGTCACGAAGCGTATGACACCATGTGGAGATCGACCATAAGATGCATCACTAACAGAGGACCGTCCTTACGCTACACATCGGTGGTGCCATCGTCCTGAACTGGGATCGATGGCCTTGTTTGTGCGAAGATTCCAATTAGCCGTAAGCTGGAGAAAAATTCATTTCATCGACTAAGAAGAAAAAGGCCACCCGTATATGGTCAGAAAATTCTGAACGAAATTCTATCCAGGCGTTACTGGCAAATAAAAGAAGACCGAACCGAAGACCACCAACTGCTCGTCGAAGGACTTCGAAATCTTCGTCGAAATGATATGGAATCAATAACGGAAACGTTCTACACCGAGCTTTTCCGTTCCACAAACTCTGTCCCTGAACCTAATATCCCCGTTGGAGAAAAAGCACCTGGAATTCTTCCAGGGGAGGTTTGAGTTTGGATAGAAAGCATAAGAGGCACAGCTCTAGGACCCGATAATATCAACAACGATTTCCTTAGAGTTGGAAGCCATAATCTGTACTTCATGCAAACCATACACGACAGTCTACGTTTAAAACAAAAAATCGCAGACCACTGGAGGACGTCGCGCACGGTCATCCGTCCGGCCCAGCAAAGGTGACCGAAGGGTTCTTTGTAGCTATCGTCTGGTATCCTTGTTGAGTGTACTCTAAAACCTTTTCACGAAGATTATCTTGTGGCGCACATCAAGGGGATTGGATGAGGCACAACCAGTCGAGTACTTAGGATTTCGACAAGATTTTTGGAGCCTGGATCACATGTGAACTGCGTCCACGGTCGCTGAAGATCATCGGGAATGTCACCTGCCCCTAGGCCTAACTTTCATCGACTACGAAAAAGCGTTCGACAATATCGAAACAAATGGAATCCTATCAGAGCTCGTCGACCAAGACTTGACCCGTTCGCCCTACATAAGAACTGTGTGCGACTGTTATCGGAACTGTACTACAGAAATACAGCTTTTCCATCGACCCCTCACCAAACACACAGGAAAAGGGGTTCAAAAAGGCAACATAATATCTTTAAAGCTGTTCATCGCCTCACAGCAGTGGATAATTAAGTCACTTGATTAGCACGAAAAGGTCACGACTTAACACGACTCATAAGAAGTGACAGCTGTAGAGTATTTTTGCGAAGGGAGTTTTAATGGCAATAGGAATAAAAAGTTATTGAAAGCAGCCCAAAAACGATGCAGTCGGAAGAAGTGCCACCAGGACCTTTGCGAGTATAATGTTCCGCTATCGTCCCTGATGAGTACAAATGGAGCTATCACAGCATCACACCATGATATGAAATCCATAATGGGAAAGTTTTGAACAAATCTTTTCCGCTCCACAATCCCGTGTCGGACTCCAAAATAACTGCTAGTGAGAAACAGCCAGAAAGTCTGTCCTAAGAAGTTTGAGTTGGCATAGAAACCATGAAGATAGGCACATCTTTAGAAAATGATCGTATCACCGCTGCCTTTCTTGGAGTTTGAAGCGACATTTTTTATGAACTCATCGCAACCCAAATGGCATTTTAATTTCAGGACGTCGCGCACGGTCACCTAGCCCAAGAAGGTAACCGAAGGGATCTTCGTAACCATCGTTCAATATGAATACTATATAATCTACAAGCTCCTTACTAAGATTATCCTTTCACGCATACCGAAGAGCACAATCACGTGAGCAAGTAGAGTTTTGATATGGATTTTGCTGCATGTACCACATGCGAATCCTATCAAGCGTCATAGAAGATTTCGTGAATACCATCTACCCCTAGTCCCGACTTTGTTGCCTATAAAAAGCGTTTGGTCGCGTCGAAAAGAATGCAATCCTATCAGCGACTGTCGACCTAGGAGTGAACCCATCCTGTATATGAATACTAGCAGACTGTTATCCAAACTTAAACAATGAAATACAGCTTTTCCATCAACCTCTCACTATATCCATTAAAAATGGATTCGATAATGTGGCACAATATCGTTAAAACTTTACAGTCGCAATGCAGTGGATAATGTAGTAACTCGATTGGAACGAGAAGGGTATGCGTATTGTTGGAAAATTCTTATCAAGTCTTCGTTTTGGCGACGACATCGTCATCTTCTCAAGAAGTACAAACGAAGCAGAGATGACGATCAATGAGCTCAACAAAGCGAGAAGGTAAGAATGGGCTGCACGTAAATAGGATGAAGGCGCATTTCATGAAGAACCATTAGTGCGAAAGTGGTGAAATCGAATACCTTCGACATTCAGTGAACACGGAGGACGACATGAAAGAGGAAATGTACAGACGAAGGAGAGTAGTATTGGCTACACTCTCAAAGAAGTCAACAACCAATTAATGGACCTGAAAACCCGTACTCACCTTCTGTATTCAACGGTCCTCCAAGCGCTCTGTTATGCTGAGGCGTGGGCTGGTATTTCAACTATGTCAAGAACAATGCGCCTTACTCACAGAAAACTGGAACGATGTCTTCTGAAATACAACCGGTACACACAACATCTTGTCGGAATGCGAAGCTCTGAGATCTATACCATCTTCAAGACCCAGGCGAACGCACATCGATAGCAAAACATAGATGCGTTAGTCATAAACGAAAAGAACTGACGACAGATGGCCGAAAGAACCGTACAATGGAGTTTTCGAAAATGCAGATGTTCCTAGAACGGCTACCTACACGTTGGGGTGGAGGTGGGAACGTGTTCGCACGTAAAGTCAATCAACTGTACTAGTGGCTGCAATTGCTTCACAGATCACGGCACAACACTCGAATCTGCCACCATGCTCGAATCAAACCACGACGATGGACGACGATTGTGAGGCGAAGGATAAAAAATGAAGGATAAAACTCTCGATATTGATCAATCCCTGTGGTATGCACCGTGCACATGACTTCGTTAAGCATCGTTTGGAGGTAATTGAATGCATATCTGGCCTTCAAAATGACTCGCGGTGGCGTACTGATGTATAGAACCAGTGCTGTTATCCTCCCAAACAAGTCTGAAACCAATTTGCCGACCTCGGAGGGATTGAAGGCTTGGTGGGGTAGGGTATAGGCACTTGGATCAATTTCACATATGTGTTGCAGGGCACCTCCTACCACTTCGCCACACGCCGGGCAAGCCCACGAATGGGAAATGTGCTGGGAGCTGCACAACTCGTGAACACGCGCCGTCTAAGGAACCAAGTCAGCAATTTTGTTCACCGTCGATAAGGGCGAAAACACGAAAGGAAACCAACTAAGGCAAAACAGAAAGCGAAAAAGATGAGCAAAACTTATTATTACTATTATTATTATTTTTTTATTGTTGTTGCCTTTTATAAGCGATGAAGTAAGCGTAGCTATAAAGCGATGCTTAAGAAGGGCAGGCCTAGAGGAATCGGTAGTGATAATTGAAATACCACCGGCAACTCTACACCGTCAATTAGTACGTAGCCGTCCATGTGAAACAACAAATTGCGTTATTTGCCCTTCCGGAAGGGACGGTAATTGCATGAATTCAGGTACGATATACCTGATCTCTTGTGGTAGCTGCAGAGATGAATATATTGGCGAAATGGGCAGACCTTTGTGTATCCGTATAAAAGAACACCTAAATGGCAAACGAAAACTAAGACGAAGCACTCCACTAGGCACGCATAGAATACAAAATCATAGCGGAGACGATTTTGAAGCAAAAGTCAATATCCTTGCACAGGAGTCCAAAACACCAGCGCGAAAACTTCTTGAGGCTTTTTGGATCAATGCCAAAAACCCTACAATGAATAGCAGGGATGAATGCCCGGAGGTCATACGCGACCTGATCCCGTATGTTCGCATCGATTTTTGATGTGGGATGGTGCAGTCGTCAACCACATGCGGCTATAATCAGCTGTTCCAAACTTCCTCATTGGAAGTCGCGTTAAAAGCGGTGAGTTTTTCGAGGAGCTGTTGATCATGTAATTACCATAGAGTTTTCCGTCTCTTTGTAAGTGTTATTGAAGCGTTTGGCCTAGTAGATTGTATATCAGTATGCCCTTCCAAGCTCTGAAGAAGGCGATACTGCCGAAACGTCAGCCAGTGTTGTATTGTATTGTGTTTTTCTATGGAAGTAAATGTATGCTGTTTAACAATATCGCGATTGCTGAACAAGAAAACGACGAATTCATATTCCAATGCCGAGGTTAATAGAAAGTCGATCCTGGGAACTATTGTTATTATTATTATTATTATTACGATTGTTGACACTGAAGTCTAATGAAAATCGGTTCTTAAGATACTGATTGCTACTTTATGGGCCACTAATGGAGTGCTGACTGCTACAGGACGCATTTTCCGTCAAAAGCAGATCATATTGGAGGCGAATAACGATCGGCACCCGTCCTGTATAAAAAGCGCACTGCCATGTGCAGTCCCCAATGGAGCGGCGGTGTTCCCTCCGCTGTATCCGTTTCGATGCGACAACGAACACTCATATCTCGACAATGAACAGCTGTGGACCGTCGACTCGGATCAACAAGGCTCTGCGGAAAGCAAGGGCGCCGAAGCGTTAGCCGATTAAAAGTTTATGTGCCAACCTCTTGTCGGCTCAGTTATGTCGAAATTATTAAATCTTGCTACCACGATGTAATTCAAGCCGCTAGTTTTTAAGATATTGAGCAAAACTATTGATGCAGATGAATAAAGACATATGCAGACAGCGTGCTGACTGGGAGTTACCGCCACATGCTATGCCCTTGTCAGTTCTGCTTATCTGAAGTACTGCTGAACTCTACCTAGTTATCAGGGATATCCAGGTTTTGTAGCACGTTTCGTTTTCGTACTCTACATGTTAAACCAATAGAACTTTTCAATTTTCCCAGTGTTCTTCAAGTGACCTAACCACCCAGTAACCCAACATTAGGATTAGCAAACCTCGTACGCACGGCACAAGAACTCCGTAAATTTGCAGTTGTTCATCGAGTATCGACTCAGAACCGATGCTCCGTCTTCGTAAGGTGACCCGTCGAATAACTGAATATTCAGCTCCTCACAATCATTACATTTCACTGAAATAGTTACGCAGGATTACTGGGATATCTAACGACTGAGTATTCAGTTGCGCACATGAACACTAAATAATAGAAACCAGCAGTTAATGAATTGAGACTAAGGCACAGATAATATGCTAAGCCGCCGTCGCTGCCGTAGTGGTTGCGTCTGTCCATAAATTGTGGACCATAAACTTTCAATGGAACTTTGGCCAACGTGTTCATTTAAATCATGAAATGCGACATAGTTATATTGAACTGCTATCGTCATCTACCACACTTTATATCTATATCTACATCGAAATCTCAAAGGCTCACTTTCTATAAACGCCAGCATAAAATAATCGATATATATATATATATATATACATGTATGTATACATACACATACAATGATCTTAGAAACTGCCTTTGTTGAGCTGACTCGAGGTTGGTAAAGGTTTTCGTTGTCGCTGTTGTTGCTGTTGTTCGTTCGCTGACGTTTCGACAACTCCCTCTCTCCTCAGAGCCATGCTGTTGCGAGCGGGACCAACCGTGTGTTGTTCACGTGGATGACAAGTCGAAGAAGTCGCAGAAACGTCAGCCATCGAACAACAACAACAACAACAACAAACAACTTATACGGAACCTCGCATCAGCTCAACAAAGGCAGTTTGTATAAACATTATATGTATATGTATATGTATAGATATAAGCACAAATATACGTCTATGTATAGATCAAGACCTATTCTTAGTGCCACTCGCCAAGATACTCCGCCAATGAAGCTTTTTTGTGCTATTATGCCTACAAAAAACACCGACGGGTGAGCCTATTTATTGTACACGCCATACTTTATGGCTTAGTAAACTCATACGTTTATCAAAAGCCTGTAAATGGTGGGCTGAGAAGTGCTTAACAATTGCTGCACTCTTGTTTAGCTTCTAGGAAAATCCTAAATATCTCCTACCGATTCCTTCTTTAATCGTGGATTTCGGTTCCATCGATACCTGGTTTGTGTTTGTCGTTGGTAGCGACATCACAGATGTTGTCGATGGCGACATCTGAGAAGACAGTGTACGAGTTGTACTGTGGTCAGAAATACTATTTATACGTTGAGAAATGCCTCATGGTGCTTTTTTCAACTGCAGAACTTCTTGCGACCGATTGGGACGAAGCTGTGCTAGCACTAACCGTCTCTGCAGCAGTCGTTTTCATCATAGCTTCGGACATGGTTTTCATTATCGTTGTTCTTGTCCCTTCCATAGTGCTTAATTCTTCCATTGTCGTATTCGCCATCTGAGAACTGAGCCTCAGATTCATCGGCGTTGACTGATCGACCATATTCGCAATTGTTTCAAGCGATGTTATCGTTGTGTCCATTGTTGTCATCGTTCTCGCTGTAATGCAAAATGTGTTATGTAATTATTGAAATAGTAGGTTGAAAACGGACGCTTTAAAATCCACTGAGCTAAAGAAGGAACACAGATAACTGAAATCATGACTTACAAGTTGATGGGATGCTTGAACTCGTAACCAGCGAGGGCATTGTCGTCAGCACAGTTGAAGTCGTCATGGCTGAAACTAGTCAAATCATCGAATCATCGACTCTGATCACCGACTCTGATGAAGAAGCAGGCGTCGAAACGTTATACGAGCAAAAGTTATTT
The DNA here is from genome assembly GCA_900624975.1 of Angiostrongylus costaricensis. NCBI lineage: Eukaryota > Metazoa > Nematoda > Chromadorea > Rhabditida > Metastrongylidae > Angiostrongylus > Angiostrongylus costaricensis. The sequence continues at coordinate 12,757 of UYYA01000641.1, read as the reverse complement.
CTCTTCGTGTATACTCATCAAAGGGAAATTATATATCCATTGGTCATACCGAGGTTAAAGGAAAGTCGGTTTTGAAATATAATCAAATCATATTTTTCTCAAGACCGACTTTCTTTTAACCTCGGCATTGGTTGATAATTCGAGGTTTTCTTCAATAAGCAGACACGAGGTTGTTATTATAGAATTTGTTAGGATACAGTAGCTGACGTTTCGGCGGCTTCGCCTTCTTCAGAGCCGTTTATTTGTTGAAAGTATTTAAGTTAGTTGATGGATAGCAGCCGCACAGAGTAATACATGGGCGATAACATATCAGTTACAGTCCTCGTCCATGTATTACTCTGTGCGGATGATATCCATCAACTAAAGCACTTACAACGAATAAACGGTAGGTGTTTAAATGAAGCCGCTTCTTAAGCGGTTACAAATTTATTTGTTAAGTTTCATCTGCTGGGGTTACGAAAGTGTTTGGCTGGGTAGACCGCATCCCAATTTGACCTTTCCAGGTTCTGAAGAAGGCGAAACCGCCGAAACGTCAGCTATTGTATCCTAATAAATTCTATGACAACAACCTTGTGTCTACTTATTGAAGAAAAACATATTTTTTTCTGGCACCAAACACATAATTCCAAGTCATTTGCCTATTTAAGCATATTTCAAAGGCCATTGCAGCCACTAGTACAGTTAGGAATGCTTACTCTACATGAAGCAAAATTGCAGCAATACAATAATAGAGATAGGTACTGAAATGAATTCACACAAATGCATCTTCGGACGTACCTGGGCTGGAAATTTTAAACATCGTTGTTGCAGTTTCATTCATCTGGCAGTACGTCACCTCTGAGTATGTTCCTCTAAATTGTTCCATAAGTCGGACCATCAATGCTTGTTCTTTTGAACACGTAGATAGGAAACAAATGGTATAACGGCAAAGAATGTTGCGAGAAATGCTACTGTTACAATTATTGTCATTAAAAAAAGGATAAAATTCTCGGCGTTGATCAATCCCTTAGGGATGCGTCATGCATTCGACTTCATTAAACACCGTTGGAGGTGATTGAATGCATGTCTGGACTTTATAATAACTCGCGGTAACCTACCGATGTATCGAGCCAGTGCTGCTATCCTTTCAGACAAGTCTGGCACCAATTTGCCGGCCCCGAGGGCGTGGAAGGCTTGGCGGGCCTGGGGAGCGCGGAGATCTGTCTTTTGCAGGGCCCCTACGACCACTGCGCGACACGCGCCGTTGCTGTCATTCTTTTTATTTTTACACGGTCCTATAAAAATTGCATCACATGGTGCGGTTCTCAGCAGTTGCTCAACTCGACTCGTTTCCTCACACCCACCAGAACATCTCTTGCGTTTGGTTTCCACTGCTGCTTGAAGATTTCGTCGTCGTCGTCGTCACGAAAGGCGTTTAATGCTGGTCGAATAGATTCTCCTTCAAATTCTAGTACAGCCTTGATGCGGCATGCCACATGAATCGCACAGAGTCGGTTTTTTTTCCTAGAAAAATCTGATAGCAATGGCTCGAACCCAGTGGGATGAGGGGCTCAGTGAGTACAGAGTGAGTCGAGCCAGAGCCTGGTTGGTCAGTCCACATGTCCATAAACAACGTGATCATTACCACTGCACTTGTCGCTTCTCTGCGAGAAATATTAGAAAATTTTGCACTCAACACGAACTTGTGAGGTTTGCACAATACTCTTAATGGTTGCATCGGCAACTGTGGTACGTGAATTCAGTGGTAAACTTACAGGCAATAGTAAGTATATACTGCTTCGCAGTTTTCCGGTTGAGGATAACAGTTCCTGAAACCTTCAAAATGTCTGATACAGTGTGATTCAATTAGTTCTTACTAGTTTTTTCCCTTCTAACATTCTCACAGTTCTGCATTTCATTATTCTCCTCATAGTGGTTTTTCTTCTATTCCTCTCTGCACTTTATTCTATCTATCACTCGTGTACCTTCTTCTATTAGTCATGCATTTCGTAATTCGTATAACTAACTCATATATTTCGTAACTAAGTTGGTCAGATTATTGACGAAACCACGTACCGTATCCTTGCCCTAAAATTCATTAGAGAGTTCCTTTTGGGCGGACAAGAAGTCCATTCACTCCAAGCCGCCCACTGGCCAACCGGTCGGCATGGCTCGGATGTCACAAGGGGAAATACCAGTAGCAGAAACATCATCCTTAATGTAGATAAGATTGGATTCAAAAGAACATTTACATTTTTTCTATTATGCAAGTAAAAAATTTTTTGTAGCAATTTACTGTTTTTTTCGGTTTTCAGTTTTTTATTTTTTTTTTATAAAAAATAAGCAGGAATTACGCTGTTTACGGACATGCATTAATCAGATTTTGTTTGTGCTCTTGTTTTGTGTCCATTCGTTACATCCACACCTGAAAAAATGATTGCTAAACGCAAAACGTTTAAAGAATAGAGATGCCCGTTTCTCATTGATGACATAGACACCAGTGTCTTAGTGCCTTGGCATAATGGACGTTTCCACAGAAGTAATAGATTTACTAGTTATCGTGGAGAAGTGGAAGTTCATCCATACCAAATTATGCTTCAGCCTTTCTTTCTAACGACGAACACAGGAAATCAACAACATTGCGAAATATAGGTGATGGAAGGATGAAAACTTACTTTCTATCGCGACGCACTGTATTGAGCAAATGAAATTTCAGTGAACAATTAACGAATGCAAAGCACATTTTATCCTCACATAATCATTAACAGACACATGAGATTATAACCGGTTTTGGAAATAATTCTTGATGAACTTTAACGGTGAAATATTTCCCCATTCACTCAAAATCAGGTCATCGCTAGATTCAGAAATCTTTCCAGGACATTGGTTCCCGGAATACAAGAGTGAAAGTACAGCCTGGTTATAATCTGTTAGTAGCAGAAATTATTCCGCGATGATAGGTTTGGCTTTTGTACCAGTCAAATTATCTTTCTGGATTAACGACTTGGATGTCAATCCAAGTTTCTCCTTTAATTTCTCTCTTAACGGACCTGCTTCGACCCTACCCCGAACGCAATTAACCTCTTACCCTTCGGGTGTCGGAAAACTGGCATAAACTTGGCTGAGAAAAAGTCAATTTTCTAGTCTCCATAGGAACGCACTTGCATTGTCTACTCTGTATTCCAGGAATACTTCTCTAGAGCGGCATTAAACGATACTCGTGATGACGAAAAAATTCTCAACCACCAGCCGAACTCCGCGCAAAAAAAGGTTCGAACATTTTCGCGTATGGTGGACGCGAGGAAGCGAATCGAATGAGTGATGGTATCCGCATAGCATGATATATTTGATGTTGGATCATGCAAAGGTAGTAATAGCAGTGATAATAATAACAGTAAAAGGATAAAGTTCTCGGCCTTGATCAATCCTGAGGATGCGCCATGCATTCGACATCATTAAGCATCATTTGGAGGTGATCGAATGCATATCTGGCCCTCACATGACTCGCGGTGGCCTACTGATGTATCGAGCCAGTGCTGCTATCGCCACTCCGACCACTGCGCCATACGCGCTCTTGATATTAGTAGTAACAATAATTCTGATTGCAATATGTATTCTTTCTTCGATGAGCTTACACGAGGTCGATAATGATGTTTATTTTCAGCTAACGTTTCGACGACTTCGTCTTCCTCAGAGCCGATGATCCGAGTCGACGGTCCTCGCTTGTTATTCGCCTCGACGTGGCAGCTTCGCCTTCGTGTCGAGTTAGGTCTCTGATTGCAATGTTTTCGCTGTATCTATCACCCTTATCAAATGCGTCCTCGTCTTTAAGCAATGTTCATCAGAAAGATATGTATATACATATATATATATATTTATATATATCAAAATATTGATGGTGAACTTTTTCGTCAAAACTGTTTCGAGTTGAATTTTTTGAAATATCGGTGTCCAATATCCTTTACTACAAATCATGCCTCATTAAGGTGAACAGAATGGTTAGCAAAAACTGGAGCAAAGTATTGGAACTTTTTCACGAAACGTTAGAACGCATCAGGTATCTGCAACGCAGGTAATCCCACAAAGGATTACTGAGATAGCGAATCCGTTGATGGGACTGCTTGCATAGTAATGTCCTCAAGAGCGAGTTTTGCACTACTTTTTATTTAGATAATAACGACTAATAATAGGACTGCATCGCAATAATTATATGTTTCTTTGTTTAGATGTCACGGACTACGGCCTATGTTGAGTATAGAAAATGTTTTTACACGCACATATTGGAGAAACCGTAGACCTCGACTGCGATCTCTTCGGCAACCACATTCACCTGTCCCCATAAATCATTGTGAGTGGCAGCGTTTTCTCGGCGGTAGCTCGTCAATTAAAATAAGAAAAACTCATTGCTTCATTAATTCGTAATCGTGTGAATTATACGTGGTCGACGCGGTACGAAGATAATGGCGGCTTTCAATTTTAAGCCAACACATTTCAATTCGCAGTGAACCTCATGAGTTATTCAGCAAAAATCATTAAAATCTGCAGATCTTTGTCAACAGGACATATTCTTCTTCGACTCTATGGTGACAAACCAGTGATTTTCTGGAGACCACAAGACACATTCGCTTGTTTTCTTTTTGTAGAAACTTGCACTTTGAACACCAAGAAAAGCGACCAAGCGAGATTTGCCCATAAGGGCACAGTGATGGAGACCTGCCCTGGGAATCGAAACACTTAGACCTCGTTTTCAATTTTTGAACAATTTAATACCAAATAAATTCAACGTTGAAGGAATACTTCATAATCGTCATTTATACCTTCAGAGATAGATCAAAAATTATCGTATAAGTGTGCTAAGTTCTCACCTCCTTGACTGCATTAGTGACGCTAGAAAATATCAACACTTTAGAAAAACTGACGGGGACACAAATGTGTAGAACCTTGAAATTTACAGTTAGATTGAAAGACGACATTCAAGCATAATATTCATTTTCAGAAGCTCGTTTCATCTCTGAGTCGCTTACGGTACAAAGCCATTGTTGCTCTCATTGTTTTTACTGAGCGGAGCGAAAGGTGAACGGTCCGAACACTATCAGGACCGAATACTTCAGAAGCCGTGAACGAACACAGTAAAAGTAGCGATGGCACTTCATTTCGTCCACAAATTTAATCAAATAAGGAAAACTCAATATCTGCGCAATCTGGGATAAGCATTGCAAATCAATTACTACATTTACTATTCACTGATATCTATATTGACTCGGTAAAATTCGTGGTAATAGGCTATCCGAGTATACTAGCATGTAGGAATGACAAAGCGTAACTTTTATTTACTCCACTTTTTACTATTATTTCTTTTACGTGAGAATATTATGCGAAATAAAATCACAATGAAACTTAGGTATCTGCAAAACCTGCTCTCTTGACGAGATCGAACCTTAATTACCTTTTCCGAAGCTCACGTGTTGCTCAGTGCACCAGTGAGGCCGTTGCTTTGCCTTCCTCTCAGCGTGTTTTTTACCCTAACGCTATCATGAGCAATCATCCGTCAACGGAAATGATCTGGGGAGCACAAATCGGTATTGGATCCAGCTGAGCTCAGGTTGCAATAGAAATCACAATCACAATCACTGCATACACCTGTGGTCCGGAGTTTTGCAAATATCTCAGCATTTCATACGAGTTATATTTCGCAACATAACCTGCCATTAAGAAGAAAAAGGCAGTAAATAAAAGAGTTAAGAAATCACAATGTTTAACTTTTTATTCATTGCTTACTATTTCTTTCACGGCAGGGTATTGTGTGAAATACAACTACAGTGATGCTGAGATATTTGCAAATATTATGTATGAATGACGTAGGGCGAATAGCACAGTGGTAGCGATGTCCGTCATCACGAGTATGGTGCTAGCTCGATTCCTCTCCGAGCCAACCAAGTCTCTCATCCATACGGAGTCCGGAAATTGGTACTGGACTTCACCTGTACTGTATCGCCTGTATCATCCGTAGACCCGTTGATCGTCGAGTGACCTGAGCGGGCGCCAGTGAATCTTCCATTTTTGTCGCTTACAAGAGTAGCCTAGTGGGTTATGCTTGCTCTACGGACTCGTTGAGCATCATATCCTTCTTCTAGACTTCTCATGAAGAACTCTGACCATCGGGTCGGTGGTCTTCCTGCAGTGCGTTTAACATGCCGAGGAATCCAGTTACTAACGGTTCCTGTCCATCGGCTGTCGTTCATATGCATCACTTGTCCCACCCACCATATCTTAGACTGTTTGGCGTACAGAACGGCATCTTTGATTCTTGATCACTAACGCAAGTCGGAGCTTCTGATCCCTTCCCTTACTTGCATGACACGGGATACTCCTAGCATCTTTCTTTCGACTGCGCGTTCAACAACGCTGAGTGATTTTTCATCCTGTTTACGTAGTGACCAGGTTTCTGAAGCGTACGTTAACGCAGGAAGTATCGTTGAGTCGAAAAGGTGGGCATGGAGTCGGGTATTCTTTATTTTCCCCACTACATCCTTGATGCGGTGCGGACTTTACTGAAAAAAAGCAGTCCAATTGGGAACGCTCCAGTCCGGCTGGCTCAGCACTCCAGGGAGAATTGATTAACCAGTATTCTGCGACATTCAAGATGAAATTGCCGAGCAGCATTCGAAGCCACAGGTAAATTTGGAAGATCTTTGTGGACAGTGGATGCGAGAAAACGAATCGAATGTGAGAAGTGCTGGGATCCGCGCAGAACACGTGAAGACGGATGAAATAAAATAAAATAAAATAAACTAGGAAAATATATGCATGAATTACTATTCTTCAAGTGTGGGAAATAGATAAGACAATTTTTTAAGAACTAAAATTAAAATCTTTCAAAAAACGAAGTACGCTTAAGTAGTGAAGAACCTCAAAGCATTCGGAAACACTTGTGTAGGGGCCTACAGGTGGCACCTTTGGACTACACTCACTATTTCACTTCACAAGAACAACTAACACGCTACGACGACGCCTAATTTCCCATTTTTACAGATTAGAAAACGTCTAATTTTTTGCTACGCTTACCGTGACACCTATAAGCGTCAACGGGCTACTCCCGCAAAACCGTTATGACGCGTGCAAGTGCCATTCGTCGTGAGAGTGTTAAACATCATTAGGAGAACAACGAATAAGAACCGATTTTTGTCTGTGAGCTTACCGACAACTCAGATGCAGATGTGTGGACGTGCACGAAATACAGCGCTTAGATTACAACGAAAACAGTTTCTACAAAAACATAGGAAATCAGCTCCATCGGTTACCGTAATAAACATGGAGATCGATGGAAGAAACTCGACCTAAACCATACCACTTACACTTTGCATAACCTATTGCAGTTGGAACAACATACACCCAGATATCAACCAAATAGTTTACTATCTGATGTTCCTCGTGGAACCAGAGGCATTTGGTAATGTGATCATGATGGGGGCGCGTGTAGCGCAATGGTAAGAAATTCCATAGGGAACACCAGTGGTCCCGCCTTCCATCCTTCCGGGATCGGGAAACTTGGGCCAGATTTGTTTGGGTGGATAGTAGCACTGACTTGACACACCGATAGGCCACTGCAAGTAACCGTATATGCAAAATGTGAATTCGCTCATCTCTAACGTCCTCTATACGCTTAATGAAGTCGAATCCATGGCGCACCTCTTAGGGATTAATCGATGCCGAAATATTTAAATTTATTGTAATGAAATGATGAAAGTTGTTAAGAATCACCAATCGATAGCATTTGCGTTGACTAACCAATACTAGAGACGCACATCGAGTCACTTCAACAATTCTGTTAATTTCGGGCTTGTGAGTTGGATTTATTAACATCAAAACCCTTTCAGATGGAGTTCTCGAAATCATTATCATACTTGAATTTCTAGCTTTTGCTTTGCAAATAGCACCCAACTCGAAACTAGTTCACGACGTCTACGATGGAGCATACGAGGTGCTAAGAGTGGTGGCAAACAACCTGGCGACACACGATACATTCATAGGAAAACCCCACCGAAGGTATTGATGAAACAGTAGATGGCCTACGTACCAGTATCAATGGAGTGCCAGTCATTCAAAATGGAGGTGTTGGTGAAAGGATTTCACCGTGGCGATGCCTGCAGTATCCTTGAAGGCATCATCATGTGATACGACAACTAATATCGGTGCTTCTACCAACCCTGTCATAACTGACTGTATTTACATAACACCTAGGAGCAAAAATTACATTCCATGGTACAATCTGTAGATAATAGGGCTCTCATTTACTGCAAACCTTTGTTCCTAACACAATTCCCGAGTATCCTTCTCCTTCGCGATCTATGTATGGGCTCCTTCTGATACCTATTCCTCAACCGAATTACCGGCACACAACAAGTGTGCGCCACACCACACTATTGCAATTCTATGCATACATATATTTTTCGAAACAACATATTTTTATTAGACATTTACCACTTATAAAGTCCTATCTTTGCGACGTGTAGCGCAGTGGTCGTGGGTGTCGTACAATATGCATGGGATCGAGCCCAGCGCCTAAGGCTCACCAAGCCTTGCACCCTCCGGGGTCGCCATATTTATACTTGACTGGTTGGATAGCAACACTGACTCGATACATCGGTACGCCATCGCGAGTCATTGTGAAGGCCGGACGTATATTCAACCACCTCTAACGATGCTTGATGAAGTCGAATGCATGCCGCGTCCCTCAGAAATTCATTAACGCCGACAGCTCTATCATCTCCATCCTTTTAACTTTGCGACAAATTTCTGTTAATTTAGCCTCCTTCTACACCAGAATGCGAAGAAAAAGCCTTATCTCACATTTATTGAAAGCGATGTTTGAGTTGAGCAGAAAATAAACATTGCAACATTAACACTATCAAATCCACAGCATTCCAACTAAGTGTTGGTACAGATCCAATTACTTCAATTCACAAAGCTTGGTTAAAGCTCAAATCTTCAAAAATTTACATAAATATGGCAACAATAAAATTTGTCTTGTTAAAATCGTCAAGTCTATATACAGCTTTTTTACGATTGATAAAGTCACAACAGTACACAAACTAAACTTGGTTTCGGTACTAACTATCTTATACTTAACAAGAAACTTGAAAATGCTAAGAAACTAGAGGAGGAAAATCGATTCAATGGGCAAAGAACTTCACCAAACGCACGAAAAGTGCCGCGTTTGGATCTCTACGAGAGATCAAGCACAGTATACCTATTTTGGCTACAAAAAAAAACAACATTGGCAACCTAGCTGGTACGATAAACAGAGACTTGGATTGAGAAAGAGCAAAGCACCAAAAGATCACACATAAAACTACACAAAAATGAAATCAAACAGTGACGGTGGGGTAGAGATAGAGCAACGACAGAGACTCACACAGAACTAAAGACTATTAGCCATTTTGTAGGAACGTATACTATTAAATGCAACTGACTACAGAACTGACGACGATCCATAGGAGAGATCTGCGCCCACACAGATATTCATTTATTACAAGATAGCAAATGCAAGACGACGCTAAATAATTCAATACAGAGGTGAACCCATGAGGACATTACAGTCTAGCAACTTTCACAGCACGGAAATTACAGCATCATTCCCACGAAGACTGGCAGCACGACTGGGCACCGATGCGGTGTCAATATCGGACATCGACCATTCGCCTCTTCCGAGTAAGCGTAACTCTACATCGTGGAACTGTTTAAGCGAGAACCGATGGCCCACCGATACATAGGTAATATTTTCCTAGAACAGAAAAACGACATGACAATTTCGCTCCTATTACTCTCCCACTAATTCGTCATATTATTACCAAAGCATTTTTTCAGTAAAAGAGTAGATAAGGTAACAATGTACCTGTCCTGTGATAACTAACCTCGTTTAATTTCCTATACAGCTGCATTTCCATCTCAAAACCGATCGCACTGGTACATTCGTCTAGAAAGACGATACGCGGCTTAGTGTAAAAGACACGTGCAAGTGAGAGGCGTTGCAGCTCGCCTGGCGACAATGTCTCATTCCTAGAAGAATCCATTTCAACGTAATGTTTAGCAAGGAAAATAATGGTGAATTCCCGCAAAGATGCATAACCTTACCAATCCCAATCAACGGGGCAGTCGAAACCTTGACACTTTTCCAGTAGATGCTCCATTTTCACCCATTCCAAAATTTGAGTTAAACTCGCGAGATCTTAAAAATCTAGTCTAGAATATGTGGTCTAAAATCGAAGGAAATCCACTGAGTTTTGAATAAGCTCTTTACCATTCGTGAACTATCCTGACAGAATATGCTCAGGATAACAAAAATTTCAACATAGAAAGGCCTAATCAAAACTATGATCTTCATTAAACGAATCACGAGCTCAATTGCTCACTGAAGCAAGCCGTCTAAGGGTTACTTACTGACCACACTGCAAACAAAATGTACTAAATTGTTCGAAAATTCATGCACTATTTGTAGCTTCATTTTTCTTACATGTTTTCTAGCAACCTCCCAACGGTTTACCGCATCATCGTGGCTGGGAGATGTTAATGGGTGTCGGGCTGCGATGTACAGCGGGGGGGGGGGGGATTCACCCCCCAACAGAGTCTCCCACGCTGAGGAGTCCGGTGTTCCCACGAGAAAACCTAGCTAGAAGTAAACCAATACCAGGATCCACCACCCTCCTGGTATCAAACTAGTCATATGGTAGTAAATCTCCCTCTGATCCACAAGAACTGCGACTGCTTGTGGTGGTGAAGACCTAGACCATATTTCGGCTAAGCTGACCTCGGGATTCCAGGGAACCACAATGGCTTAACCAGTGAATCACCGAAAAAATGGAACTTATACTGGGGATTGCACAACCGGTGAGAGCGGGCCATTCATGTATCAAGTAAGCTCCTAAAAACAACACATTCTTGAGTGCTGTACTATTATATATCGTTGAAAACATACTTCATGCACTTTCGCTCTAAACAGCCAAACAGACAAATCTTATTTTTCGACAAATTTTACAGAACAGATAACCGGATGTCAAAGCAGTAAATTCAACAAATCTACTTCCTTGAATTCAAACTCAGGGCAAACGGCTCAAAGCGTTAATGTGGCGCGAAACTAAGAAAGTTTTAACGAATGCACAGTACAATTTAGTTTCAAAACGTCGTGGAGAATTTGATATTCAAGAAAGGGAATGTCGCGAATGTTCTTCTGTTATTGATGACAACAGATAGATCATGGCGAAGGCAAATACAAATAAATGTTCCAGAAGCTGCAGAAGAATACGGTGTAGGCATCTCAGCTGTTACAAATGATCTAAAGATGTGAAATCGAAAAAGCTCGATCAACGTATGCTGCATGAACTGAGAAGACGTCGCACAACCGATTCCGCGGATGCTGAACAAGCTGTCTCATCCACCATATTCGTCTGATCTCAGGCCTACCGTACCGACCACCAATTCTCTAAGCATCTCAACAACTTCCTGTACCCGAAATTCTTCAGAAACCAAGCCGAGGTCGAGACTGCCCTCAGTGATCTCAGAGCCTTTAGAACTGCAGTTTTAAATGATACGAACAAGGAAATATATTTTTCGTCGACAAGAAACTGTAATTCCAAAGGTTTCTATTTCGACTTACGAGCAACTTAGAACAAAGGCGAGTCGTTATTTTAGAATAATCGAACTCTCGAATATGTTAATCCATCAGTTGCATACCTTTTTCAACAGGAAGCGCCTTTATGGGATATACGAGCTGTTGTCGCAACGTCACTCCTCCAGATGGAAAATAGGGTTTTTGTGGTATAAATAACAAGCTACGTATATGTCCACGCCAGTGACGATCCACTTTGCCTACAATAATAAGGAATGATGGGTAAGCAATTCAAAAGAAAGGTGCACTGAAATCCATATTCTGCTCATAGTCAAAAATGAGAAGGCCAAACGAGATCTTTACTAACCAGTTGTGTTGTTCCAAAGGCCGGCAAACATCCTTAATAATGAAGTTTTCCCAGTTCCACTATTACCAGTGATTAGTACATTTTGACCTTGTATTAACTGAAGTGTCAAATCTGCAATAACTTTACTCAATATCCAGTTTCTCGTCTAATTTGGGTAGAAATCGATGCGAGGATGTTGCAACGCTCACCAGTAAAAGGCTTTATTTTCCAATACTACAACCCTTCCGTAGCGATACCTTCTAATCTTCCAGCCTTTTATGATGACTTACTTGCAATAATAATGTTTTGAGCATCACTAGGAGGGGATAGCGTGGCCGAGTCTACTGTCATTGCGATACCGTCATCCGACCATTCGTCTTCGCGACCAGATCTACCTTAACAAAACTTTTGTAAAAAAAAAAGAAAGAAAAACAAGAAGATTACTGCGCATAGGTTATTTTTGAGAAATACCCAGAAGAAACTGCGCCTCTTCTTCGTCATCGCAATCGCGTTCGAGTGAAAGCTGCTTCCCATGCAATTCCTCGATCTTGAATGTACAACGTTGCAGCATACGATTAAAAACTCCACAAAAGACAATTCAGTGGAACTGAACCTTCCATAATAACAGTTAGTCGAGAAATGTAAAATATAAACAACCAACCGTCCTATTAGTTAAAACCTTCTCTTCATCGTCGCTTCCTATAACAACAACACTTGATGGGACTGTGGACGGTGGTCTGTCGGTTTCTAGACAGTCCGTGTGAAGTCGGTGCAACTCTTCTACTAGTTCAACCACCCTACAAAACAATATGTTTACATGCATTTAT
>UYYA01000640.1:0-41419 GCA_900624975.1 Angiostrongylus costaricensis | reverse complement strand
CAAACATTTCAGTATCACTGTAGTTCTATTTCACATCGTACCCTGCCATAAAAAAAGAATAGGCAGCAAACAAAAAGCAGCTATACCCTAACTTTAAAAAAATCTTAAAAACTTAAAATTCAGTTTTGCAGAGAGATCCACGGATAAAAGCTGACGGGTGATTGCTGTGGCAAAAAGATCGATAGAAATAGCTGAGAGACAGGCGAAACAAAGGACCCGCATGGTGTGATGGTGAACGCGTTACTCCCCGGAAAGGACAATAACGCGTTCGTTCCCCACCATAGACACCTGCGGTCCAGCGTTTTGCAAATATCTCAGCAACGTTGTGGTTGTATTTCGCTTAGTAACCTGCCATGAAAATTATAGAAGGCAGAAAACAAAACGTTAAACACTGCGCGTTCATCTAGAAGAACACCTTGTTGGGAATCTCAAGGTCGAACCTACTATACCTTACTATGGACGCACAGGACGCGGAGGCATAACGGCGAAGATTTCAAAGTAAAAGTCACTATCCCCGTACAGTAATCCAAAAAATCAGCGGGTAAAACTCTTGAGGCGTTTTGGAAAAATCTATAAATGAGCCACAACGAAGAGTACCTTTTGTTCATGCGTGACCTCTTCCCATATTTCCCGAAGATTTTTTGACCTGAGCCAGGAACACCTCTTACTCATATAGGAATCATTGCAAGTGAGCTTCAACAGTAATTGGAAGGCTGATAACGAACAAAACGGTGACAGTCTAAGAGAACCTGTTCACTATGGGAATAAAAATTTATGTATAATGTTTCTTCTTCCGCTTGGGTTGTGAAAGTGTGTCGCTTAGTAGATTTCGTGTCGATTTAACCTTTCCGCGCTCTGAAAAGGGAGAAACCGCCGAAACGTCAACTATTGTAAGTAAATAAATAGTAGAATAACGATATCGTTTCTGCTTATCAAGAAAACTATGAATTATTGATCAATGCCGAAGTTAACAGAAACTCTTTCTTGGGATTTTCCACAGAAAAAACTGTTCAAACAAGTCATTTACAGGAGGTTGAATAGTGGACAGTCGTCATCGTAACAGAAGGGAGCAGTATAATGATATTGGAGTGGAAAGGTGTAAAGAAGGGAATTATTATGCTCTCCACAGTGGACGATGAGAGTTTCTTCAACGCATCAAACCCGAAGGCGATTGAAAGCTTCAATCAGAGGGGGGTGTTGATGAACACAAGCGATTATATAGTGGATATTGTGGCCATCCCGGTTGTTTAACAAGTGGTACGTACATTTCTGTTTCTTCGAGGTTTAGAGACACCTTTCTTTACTAATACTTCAAGTTCAAACAGCTGTTTTTCCGCTTGATCACTCAGACGGGTATGGTGAACGCATGGAAGAAATATAATGAGTGCTTAGGGGAAACTTTGTTGAATAACTTCAAGATGAACGTCTATTTGCAACATCGCGGAGTTGGAACTGCTTCAAGGTCTTCTCTTTGCCCTTCGTTGAAGGTAGTGGCACCAGTAGTTTGAAAAAATGGAGAACATGTATGGGATGTTATGAGGCTATCGCAGAGCAGTACCATCTAAATATCTGATACTTGATACTTGAATGGCCCATCCTCACAGGTTGTCCGGACCCCAGCATAATCTCCATTTTCGGAGATTTGCTGGTTAAGCCATTGTGGTTCCCTGGAATCCCGAGGTCAGCCTGGCCAGTCTGCCCCAGGTTTTCACCGCCACATACAGTCAGCCCATTTGGATCAGAAGGAGATTTGCCACCATGCGACTTTGATACCAGCACGGTGGTGAATCCTGGTATTGGTTCACTCTTAGCTGGGCTTTCTGATGGGAACGCCGGACTCCTCAGCCTGGGAGACCCTGCCGCCGGGACGAATCCCCCGCTGTACATCGCAGTCCGACACCCAGGAACACCTCCCAGCCACGATGAGGCGGTAAACCGCTGGGAGGACCATCAAAATACGCTATTGTAAGTCCAACAAAGGGTAGCATTAGGTGAAGACGTTGTGACGAACGCAGAATATCACGGTATTGACCACGCATAGTGTACGTCACCAGTGCGCGATTGCATGTGAAGATTGTTGATTGTGGTAGAAATCGGGGGAAACTTCGTTAGAAAACCGTCGATTACCTACAAATTGTGTAAGCAGTGGGTCGTAAGATAAATGTGAAATGAAAGGGTAATAAGACTTGATGACTATTTCGAAAGGAAAAGTGCGTTGAATCCCATTGATGAGCGCATACTCCGCGGTCACCGAGACACTGAAGAAGTCGCCTCAGTAGTTTACGGTGTTATCATAGCCAATGTCTGCCTCTATGTTTTCAAATCCAGCTTTCAGATAGAGGCCTATGCCCTTTAACTTTAAGTAATAGTGTCTTGTCGCAAATTAACTTGTACAAAAAGAGCTTTTTTGTTAATTATCGAGTGTAGTGCATAGCTTTTCACGAGACACTCCTGACACTTCATTTCTGCTGGTGAAGTCAATGAAGATATGTGCACTTATTTTAATATACGCGGTCCAGTACGTGTTAATAGCCTACCTAATCCAACTATGCTAGTAGTTGAGTACGACTGTAATTCCCTATTCTAGCAAACATCATTATTGGCAAAGCAGACCATCTCCACTTGTTAGGGGCATCAGGAAAGTAAACGTATTAAAATATCTATGCAGACACGATTCGTGAAACTATTTATTCAAGTATCCAAGTGATTAAGTAAAGCAAAGAGATAGCGTCCAGATTTTTGTGGTCTCTGATGATGATTCCTAACGAGGAGGTGATTAGGCTAACCTCTTCGCATAAATGGTCCATACTTTTGTAGTAGCTTTGTCGTTATGTATACTCAAATGACTGTGCTCTTCAGAAGGGCTACGTGTTGTTTTTCAGTAGAAAACTACGATGTGCACTGTAACAGCAAACTCTTGTGGTGACAGTTCAATAGCGTTCTGGGTCCGTTGTTGAGAGCTGTCTAAAGGTTTCTTAGAAAATTTTCATGATTAGCAAAATGATCAATTGCGCTATACCCCGTATGACTCTTGGAGACGAACCATCCAAGTATCCACGCAGTACTATGCACTTGAGCAGATGCCATTGGATGTCACAAAATGAAAAAAAAGTCGTCGTTAGACTTTCTCTGAAGGCCTTGATGTAATACGATGGAATTGCTTTGGTTTTCCATACGACGAAATTCCGTGTTGCCAAGCACCAGTTTGAGAGGCTGCTATCACCTGATTGTTACATAAGTCGATCTTCGAAGACATAGCTTATTAACTTCTTCATAAGCTTTCAGAATTGTGATAGTACAAGTCTCTAGCTGTTTTCCAGTAATATCACTGTGAGATAATGTGATAAAGTTCAAGTATAAAAGGAACATTTCCTAGCAAAGATGAGCTCACTTCACTAACTAACTTTCCTCCGCTCCACACTCACACCGTGGAATGCTACTAATTGGTAAGTAATCAACGAATTATTGTTCCTTTTGGATAACACTTGCGAACCAACTAAAGCGCTTTTTGAAAAGTCTAGTAAGCTTGCATTGTGATGAAGTAAACTTTGAGGAAAATAGCGATATAAAGATCAAAAATCAAACCACCATCGAAATCTTTCCCGTTGGTTCGAGCAGCTTCTGTTCATCGATACAATGCCGATTCGACATCAGAGCGGAACAGTCGGATTTTGTAGAAATTGATTCAGAGAGTTTCGGACTTCTTGTTTGGAGCGATTTCGCTTATGACAAGCTGTTAGCTACGATGAACCCATGGTAACGCGAGGGGTCCGGATAGTGAGTATGCTATGAGTAAGACAGACTTCCAGTAGAAGTCTACTTCTCGATGACAAATTCACATTGTGTACGTGGACATTAACCTAGCTAAAAATATTTGTGTTCACACAAGGTTGATTGAATCGGGAACGGTGTCTACTTCGTTGTCCATTCTGCGCTTAACGGTTACCACTCCACTGAAAGTGATGAACCTCTTCTTTCTAAAATCTTGTTCTCTCTCCATGCATCAGAGTTTATTAGTTGTTCGGATAACCTTACTATAAAGGCCTAGACCTGAACTTCGCTTTGGCCACATATTCAACACATAGCCACGTGATATGAGCAACACTCTTCTCGAAGTTCATTTCCATGATAAAGAGATTGTTATCAGCGTTTTCTGGCCATATCCAGAATGATTGTGTTTACGGTGGTAGCTCTGTCATTTTAATGGAGCCAGACATTCGTATGGCGCTTTTGGACAATGAGAAGTAAAGTCGACGTGCATCAACTACAGACGATGTATCATAGAGGTCCCACACTCAGGTTCTAGCCGTGAACGGACAGTCCTGACAGTAATTAGTTCTGAATACTTCGGAAAATGCTTGTCCGTTGTGCACGATCGTTTTTACTAAAAAGTAATTAGGGATTTCGCGTAGAACAAAACTATGCGAAATCGAATGGGCTGTTTAGATGATCAAATAATGATTAATTTATTGTACCAAGTCACTTGGAAGCTCGAAAACTAACGCAGTCGTAGAAACTTCTTGATAAGCACAAAGTTGTAGACAAAGGAATACGTCTGACGCTTTTCCATGATTTTTCCACTCGATAGAATACCCAATAAATTCCTTACTCCCTTACTAGAAATTTGGAGAACATTTTATACTCTCCTTGTATAGCTCGGTTTGGGGGTGTGTAGCGCAGTGCTTAACGGCGCCCATCAATACACACGAGCTCGATCTTCCTCCCCACAATCACCAAGCTTTCCATCCCTTCGGGGTGGGCAAATTAGTACCAGACCTTTACGAGAAGATAGTAGGGATAAGTAGGGCACGGGATACGCAATACAACGGTAGACCACCCCAACTCGTTGTATATTCCGGATATGCATTTTATCACCTTTATCAGTGCTCAATGAAATCGGATGTAAGGCACATTCCATAGGGATTGATGGACTTCGAGAGCTTTATCCTTATCTTATCTTATCTTATGGCTTGGTTTATAATAGTCCAGTTTATGCAATTCTGACAAACAACTGAAGTGGAAGTGAAACTGAAAAGTCGAATCAAACACGTTTATTTTTCTGAACTTCGATTTCAGATCTACTAACCCTTCTACTTGTCTCAACACACTGCTTCTCAGCTTTGTCGAAGAATTCCACGGTAATAGGCTCGCTCCTGTTGTTTTTCTACTGAATGAAACTGATCGCCATTAGGGATAGCGTGTAATAGTTGAAAGACATTACTGAGTTGAGTTTTCAGACTAACACTAACGAATGGAAGTTCGTCTTAAAGCCTCCTTTTACTCACAATGAATTCTCTACTTCACAAAAAGGGTAGGCGTTAAGTGGAATCCCGTCTGTTCAAATTCTTCCACGATTGAAATACGAACCTTGACACAGAAAAGTGAAATGAATCCGCGTCATTAGCTCCAGAAAACTGGATTTTCGGTAGATTCCAACGGTTTCTTCCGAAATACACAGATATGATATAAGCTGGGACATGATGGCCTAAAACTGAAGGTGCTCATCGTTTTCGCATAAAATGAATCGCAATGAATTCACGTTGAACATGAGGTCTTTAAATACGTGTTACTTACTTACTTGGTACTTGAACGGCACATCCTTAGTCGTTGTGGGGACCTCAGCGTAATCCCCATTTTTCGGAGATTTGCTACTTAACCATTGTGGTTCCCTGCAATCCTAAGGTCAGCCTGGTCAGTCTGCCCCAGGTATTCACCACCACAGGCAGTCAGCCTATGTGGATCAGAGGGAGATTTGCCACCATGCGACTTTGATACCAGGTCGGTGGTGGATCCTGGTACTGGTTCACTCTTAGTTGGGCTTGCAGATAGCAGCGCCGGATTCCTTCTCAGCTTGGAAGACCCTGGCAGAGGGATGAATCTCCTCACTGTAGATCGTAGACCGACACCCAGGAACACCTCCCAGCCACAGTGAGGCGGTAAACCGTTGGGAGGGGAATTCGGGTTGGATTTATTAAACTGGTCGGCAGTTCACATTTTTCGCAAAAGGCTTAAAAGTCTAATAGACGAAAGTTCGTTGGTTTTCTTAACAGCATTTTTGCAACACATTTTGTTGATGAGACAAGAAAGCTTCGCACTGTGTCGTATTTGACTTCGCAATACTTCTGTGACAGGTGTTTTGTGAAATTATGAAATTAGAAAGGCAATAAGTAAAATGATCAAGGTATTTCCTAACAAGCATGGATTTGTTGGTGTTCTACGGCTTTGAAGTCGTTTTTGCTTTACGGCTAGACTGAGCGGCGTTGTGATGAAAGTTATCGTTCAGTACTTCACTTGTTGCGATGCCTGACAAGTGCTTTCCGCCGTCGGATTTCGTTTCCACACAACTCTCCAACAATACAATCGGTCATCGTCGAGTCCTGATCAGAAGAACTGGTGCCAGAGTCCTGTTGGTCATCGTCCGCAACGTCACTGGTGCAGCACCCCTTCAGAGACTTTCTTTCAATACCACGCTTTCTTCCACATCACAAGTCAATGGTTAGTGAATGTCTAGTAATCAATTAGCTCGTGAAGAGTTTTTAGCTTTTCTGAGAATTCAAATTCGAATCAATTTTCTTTCTTCATTAATCGGACGACTACTTCATTATATTGGAAAGGTATGATTATGCTAAAAGACACTTGCTTAGACCGACCGAATTCAGAAGTAGCGACAACGCTCAAATCACTGGATGAATTCCGAACAATGAGAAGGTTTCACTTTGGAAAGTGAGTATGGATTTCTATACTGTAACAGTAGCCTTCTATATGGCCACTGCATGGCATATCAACGGACGATGGGCTAAGACTGCGTTAGGTCTAGAATTCCGTCTGGATACCAAATGGAATGGAAATGTTGACCTGTTTTTAAGAAGCGCTTTGCGGAGATTGCTAACTGTTGGTAGCTCATAAAAGGTCTGAAAAAGCACCACGTCTGGAACTCAACGTTCGCCATCCTGGCATTTGGTCTAACTGTGTGAGATTATAATTTGGGTTCTGCTAATGGAGTACTTTTAGGCAGTTGTCGACGTACTTTGACATTCAGAAGAAATCCGAAAGCATCCATAAATTAAGTAATGTCTAGATTATTTAGAGAAGTGCCGATACTAGCGATCTTCGCCTGTGTCGTTTCCTACTGTGCTCTTATCGCTCTTGCCTGTGCCTTCCTTCATTATGAAGAATGGGATGATGCTGAAGATACTGATGAAGTTCGTCTAGGTTCCATGGTCATATGACATTTAATCAAGTGCTATTTTAATGACCTAATGCAGTTTGTTCAAAAATGTGAGATGTCTTTTGCAGGAAGTGGACGTTTTCGGGGACGTTGTCGAGGAAATTCATGAACAACGAGTGCGAGAGGCCAGCACCCAGACATCTCCTGTAGTTGGGGTGTGGCGTGTTGAGAAAAGCATACATAGCGTCATGTTGAACGAAATCCCGCTAAGAGAAATTGTTCCGTGGAACGGACAATCACATCAAAGCGAATGCTAATCTCTCTGATGTCGATGTCTGGTCGGTAGTCGATAAAGGTCTTGTCATCATAAAAGTGGATCTACCTTTTGTTTTGCTCCTACCTGAAATGATGGAAACTGTTTTGCTTTCATTCCGTAGTAATTATTTATAAAAAGATATTAGAGGGAATAAAAGGGAATAAATAAGACGGCTCAAGACAAGATTTAGTTTCCTCCAATTTCGTCTAAACTGCCATCGAATAGTTTAATCCGAAGAGTTAACAATGAAAGAGAACATATACGTAGACTTGATGCCAAGCATAGATATTGATCAATTTCATGGAGTTCCGTCGATGAAGTGATATGTAGGCGAGTAGGTTCTTGTTCTGTTATAGACAGTATTGCTTTTAGATCGTAGCTCTAAAAGTTCAAATTGATTATGTATGGATTATGTGAAGAAAATGAGTACCAAAAATGAGGATCGAAATCTTGGTTTCAAATCAGAAAACGGCGGCGCAGTAGGATTTCGTGGACCCGGACAATCATTGGAAATACCGCTCTTCGTCTGACATCCTGAGAATAAGCTATAAGATTTTATGTTTTAGAGAATGGGGCTGAAAAAAAAGTTGAAAAAAATTTCTGTTATAAAGTAAGAGCCCTCCCGACGGTTTTTCGCTTCATAGTGGCAGTGAGGTGCTTCTGGGCGTCGGGCTGCGGTGTAGAGTGGAGAGAATAAACCAGCACCAGGATCTACTACCACCCTGGTATCAAACTAGTCGGGTGCTGGCAAATCTGCCTCTAATTCACAAGGGCGGCGACTGCCTGGAATGATGAAAACCGGAGCAAGGTCTTTGCGAGGCTGACCTCAGGAGTCAATCACAATGGCTAACCCAGAAAATGTAAAATGTGCTGTGGATCGCACAACCAGTGAAGCCGAGGCATCCAAGTGTCCAAGCAAAGGAGGGGAAAGCGTCAAAACATTAGCCACAGTGAACAGTTTCTGTTAATAAGCTCATGTTAGCTCAACAGATACTGAGTGTTTTTGCAGAGGTTAATGACGTTCCGTTTTTAAAAAAAGAACAGCTCATGGTTTTTTCAAAACGAATATGAACTTAGCTGGGCTGCTAAAAAAATTTTAGAAGAACTGAGATTGAAAAGAATTGCTCTCTTACAATCCAAACCACAAATTTTTTTGCAGAGTTTCATATTCTTTTATAATGACCGAGAAGCACTATTAATAACAGACATTAGTCAAAACATTGATAATTGTTGAAGCAAATTATTACCACAGAGCCGTGCAATGTATAGGTATCGATTGATTGCCGCCTAATCAGAATTTATGAAAGGTACTTCACTTGCTACTTAATTTTTAGTTTACTGTGTTCTATATAAACTAGGGGTACGTGTGGCGCAGTGGTCGGGGGCGCCCTGCAATACACACGTGGAATCGATCCGCGCTTCCCTGGCCCAGCAAGCCTTCCAACCCTCCGGGGATGGCAAATTGGTGCCACATTTGTCTGGGAGAGTAGCAGCACTGACTCGATACAACGGTGGGCCACCGCGAGTCATTGTAAAGGCCAGATATGCATTCAATCACCTCTAAACAATGCTTAATGAAGTCGAAGGCATGGCGTATCCCTCAGGGATTGACCAACGCCGAGAGCTTTATCTTTTTTTTTAATATAAACTCAGGCATGGTATTTTTTGAAATTTATACCGACATATATAAATTAATCCTACCATTTTTTTTCCGTGAAAGTCGCACACGAAATATGCAATTCTGAGAAGATAATATTTTTTGTGAAATATAACTCGTCTGGTGTGGATGGTGGTGTAGACCCGGATGGTGTAGTGGTGAAGTGCGCTACTCCCCGGTAAGGACAACAGCGCGTGTTCGTTCCCCACTGCATACACCTGTGGTCCGGAGTTTTGCAAATATCTCAGCACTTCATACGAGTCATATTTCACAACATACCCTGCCATTAAGAAGAAAAAGGCAGTAAATAAAAGAGTTAAGATAATGTTTTTTGTTATAAATTTGAACTAACACAAATACATTTGAAAAATAGAAATTTGGAATCATCAGCTACCATTGCACCTCTCAGGAACAATCCAGTATTCTTTAGTCTTCTATGGCCCAACAAACAGTTTACAACTAAGTCTCTGACATTTCTGTGTTCCTTAAAGCTAACTGGGTAGCCACAGTGGTTTCTTAAGGTGATGATGAATTTTCTTCAGAGCAACACAAATTTTTGCTGACTGACTGATTTAACCGCAACTGACTTGATATCCTACAAATGGGTCTGAAATCCGCGTTCTAAGTCGCTGAGTAGAGTTCCATATCTGCACTGCGCACCAATTGTCATCCAACTTCCTGGAGTCTATCATCCACAGAACAAATCCACTCTTATGCACAAACGCCCCGTCTGCTTGGTTATGAGATAGCAGAAGCTAAATCCCTCATTACTCGTCCTTCCTCTCCACTGCCTATTGAATCATTTATGATATTCTAGTTTTCTGATCCGCTCACCAATTTTCAGCCGTTAGTGCAATCTCTCACCGTCCAGACTCAGAGCTTCTGCGTACGTCGTGCTGCCTAGCCGGTCGGCTATCCGTCTCGGATATCTCCCTCAGTGCTTCATCGATTTCCCTTCACCTCTCGCCTACTGTATTGCATGTCTACCTCATGTTGTGTATTCTAAGCAAATCCTACATCATGATATACTTTGAATTTTGACATAACAAATCATAAACTCTGCATGAGCTAATAAACAAATCTTCTCTACACTGGCATATAGTCGCTAGTATTTTACGACCTTTAATTATTATATAAATTCCTCTAGAAATCATATCGAATCAGTTATAATATTTTGTTGCAAAAATCCAGCAGCAATCGGATTTGAACTAAAGCGCTACGTAGCCGTATTGGATGATACGACCACAAGTAGCTACGCAAACAATGGAATCAGAATCCGGGCTGGAAGGATTTTTGAAAACTCATACAATACTATTTACAGAAAAATACCCTGACACACGAACAACAAATGATAAATAAAGAGAAACATCTAAAAGAATTGGACTTATGAGTTGATGAGATCGACTTGTAGAGAAGTAAAGTGAAAAAAAATGGCATATCGCAATAGGAAATACCGTAAAAATTCAACGATGAGATCAAAATCGTGTCACTGCCACAACTTCACTCGAACTCTATGGAGCCTGTATTGACTGAAAGAAAGTCTGGATACCAGCCGACGTGCTAAGCAGTACTGTACTGCCTCGACTGTCAGCACGTCATTCTAACCGGATCACTGGCGCCGATAACGACGGCTGTCGAACAGCATGGTGTTATTGAAACTTCAGTTCCTGTGACAACGTGGTCCCAGTGTGCTGATTCTGGTCGAAGTAGCTGGGCAACGCAGTGAACGACGGCGGGCACTTGGCGCCACCGGCAGCGGCCTGCATGAGACGGGGCGCCTGTGGTGCCCCGTTGCGACAGCGGAATTGGGACCTGAAATCCCTGTAGAGGAATAGTGGGAGAACTGGCTACTTGTAAGAAAAAATTGACAAGAAGTGTAGGACTGAGTGATAAAGTGATTACAGTGATTTTGACAGTATCTGTGTAAAAAGAACTCTACAAGTAAATGACAGTGTGGGCATTTCATATTTGTAATGTTTCTAATACATTCTAGGAAAAAAATTTCACCCAAAACTTGTCGTTCACACCTTTGGTAGAGTCTAATATTGAACTGAAGTCATTTCAATTGTCATTTTCCAAAGTTTTCCTCATGGCGAGCTCTTAGCGATAGTAATACCATATTGATTAAGGAAATTTCCGGTGGTTGTTAAACTTTAGATCAAACATTTTTAATGCAGTCGTGTAGTCGATGTTTAGTGAGATTACTTCGAAATCCCTGGAATCTATCGCAGTTCCAATGAGTAAGGATTTTTAGATACTGCAGAAGGAGGGACGAGAGCTAGCTAGTGATTGTGATCAGCAGAACAATGGAATTCAGCAGAACGACCATGAAAAGCAAACAACCAAACATTTCAGTCACTTTTTCAAACTTTCTCATGGCAACATTCGAGATTAGTTACCTTTTCTGTTTTTGTCGTTGATTGCAGAACCACACACGAACGACATTTTTCTTCAGATCCAATTTGTCGGCTATGGCTGCGATTCGCTCACCAGATGGCCGAGGCTGTTGTCTGTAGGAAACTAGATCCTTGAGGAACTTATATATTATTCATATACGTACATATATATATATACTCTCTAATCTCTCAAATTTTTTCCACCAGTCTTTATTTGCACTTATTTGTCACGACCAGGCTTCTGAACCCTTTTCAACTTTTTTTTCTAAAACCAGTTGTTCTGCGCCTGCTACTACTTTTATTTACCAAATTGTTTGATTTATTTATTTCCTGTAAAGGGGAGGAGCACGTGTGGCGCAGCGGTTGCAGGTGCCCTGCAACACACACGTGGAATCCATGCCCGTGGGTTCGGCAAATTAGTACCAGACTTATCTGGGATAGAAACAGTGGCTCGATACATCGGTAGGCCACCGCGAGTCATTGTAAAGGCCAGATATGCATTCAATCACCTCAAACTTAATGAAATGAAATGAAATCATGCTTAATGAAATCGAATGCATGGCTTATCCCTCAGGGATTGATCAACGCCGAGAGCTTCATCCTTTTATCCTATTATATACATATGACTTATATATACAAACAAGCAATGGATTTCTTTTGGTCTAAGATAGTGGTCTACCATCCATCGATTATAATGAATAGGTTCAGCGAAAACCGTTTGTCGATAACAAAAATCTAGTCACCAAAACTTCTTTCTTCTCCTGCAAACTCCAGACTTAAAAACAGTGCGCACGGTATGCCAGATATTCTTTAACAAAAAGTATTTCTTATTTTTTTCTTAAGTAACCTTGAGAAAAAGTGTCCCTTAGAGCGCATAAGACCTACTGGACAAGCGAACACAGCGTAAGCAAGTACCCGGCCTTTCTTTTCTTCAATTCTATAATAAATACTTTTTCTTGTCACCTAAAGTAATCTTCCAGAAGACGTTTTTCTGGGGCTGCGATGCTCGTTCGTTTTCGTTTTTTGTCCGTATTTGGCAGGATTCCCGAAATGTCACCACAACCGTCCTTTTGCTTCACAGCCTCTTCAGCCTGAGAAATTCATTTCATTTTCAATTAGAATATTGAGAATAATGAAGAAAAGCCCTCAGATGTTCTACAAATGCAATTCTGCTTTACCTTTTCAAGCCAACTATGCAGTATCGGCTTCAACGCTACCATGTTGTTATGGGAAAGAGTTAAGGATTCGAAGCGACAAATCGTCGATTGGGACAGAGAGCCCACGCCGGGCATTTTCAAATGCGCCAGCGCTTTTCCGACGTCCGCCTTCAATCACAGTAATTTTCCATAGTTTTCGAGAAATATGGAATATGTGGCAAAAGAACAGTTGTCGTACCTGTGTAACACCCAATTTGATTCGTCGCTGCTTAAAATGTTCAGCAAATCGCTCCAATTCTCGTGGATCGGTGTCGATCTCTGATACAAATAACAAATGGACTTTCCAAACTTTATCATTTTTTGTTTTTAAATTTTTCCTTGCCTATATAGAAAAAAAGCCGTGCTCTATTACAATTCATTCACGTTTTCAGGTGATTTAAAGGTGCTTATCCTTATCAATTTCTATTCAGAACCATAAATTCCAAACATGAATGAAGTATACCTGTAGTCGGAGCTGCTAGTGGATAACGAGCAACTTGTGGTGGAATCGCAGACGGAAAAGATGACGCCATCGGGTACTGGTGAAAATGTGACGAAGCGCTATAGTTTTGCATAGCCATCACCTAAAACATATCCTCTTATTTTCCCGCGGAAGCTTCCAAGGTTTATCCACGTTTCTGGAGAATCTGGAGTCTTACCGCCGATGTGGACGGTGGTGTTGGCCTTACCTGCTGTAGAGGTGTCATTTGTTCTTGATCCGATGACGTTGGGACCAGCATAGATGCGTCGAATCCCTCAGAAGCTGCTGGAAGTCCGTGATAGATGTTTGTTGCGTCTTGAGTGGATGTCATCAAGTAGTTACTAAATATTCTCAATCTATAACTATGGTTTCCTATTACCTAACCGTGCCCGATTTTTATTCATGCCTGATTATTTTTAATCTAAAAAACAATCACCTAAGCCATTTTTATGAAAAGGGCACAGAGCTTGTTATTATGTATTATTTTTATTCAAAACACCTGACGTTTCGACGGATTTCGCCTCCTTCAAAAACTGGAAAGGTCAGGTTAAGTGCAATCTAGTCAGCAAACCCCCTTCCCCCAACCCCATTTCCATGACCTCAACAGAAAACTACGATGCCTAATTTCTAATCGAATTAGATATAAAACAGATATTTCACACACTCACCAGTTTTTTATGGGTCTTCTGATGGGTTTTCCACGTGAGGACCAACCGGACAAGGCTCATGTGGATAGGTAATGATCCCCTCCTACGTTAAGATATCAGTTTGAGATATTGTGCTTGATCTCGTGTGATAATGAAGCACTCTTTTTTGCGGTTCATTTTTGAATCTTGGAAATTAATCTAGCATGCTTTAGGGAGTTACGCGCCAATGTTTTAGATTTCTACACGAAAATTACGACTTCTACTTCATAACCATCCCGTTATGTGTCTTGAGAATCAACTAGGCACTGATGAAGTCAGATAAGTGCTTTCTAAGTTCTTTGCTAAGAAATCTACGGTAATGTAAACACATACGGGTAATCAACGTTCTAGAATAAAATCTTCCTCTACAAACACAGTATGAAATGAATTTCTTTTTGTGTTTTCTTCGGTTATTCTCTGCTGAAGTTGAAATTTTTGCTCTCAAAGAGCTCATATGAATCTTAACACCACACTAGGTGTATTGCATTACCAGTTAAACATAAAAACAGATTGGCTAATGAACCTGAACATGTCGTGAGGTCGCATGAGTGGGTTAGTGATGTTCACCTTCATGTCCATGTCAGCCAACGCCACTTGAGCAGCTCGAGCTTGGAACAGCGGATCATCAAATGAACCGAATAATGAGTTGTTGAACTGAAATTCAAAAAAAATTCAAAGAAAACCGTTGTCTGGTGGCTAAGAACTGTTCTGTTGCTTTCACTGGTAAATTTCTTTTTGTCAGTTTTCTTGAACTATTTGCAAACTATTTAAGAGAGAATGGGCTTTTGTATGGTGATGTTACTGTCGCTAGGTGATCTGCTGACAATAAGGGGAGTATTTTCTTCATTTATTAAACACGTACTTGATGACGAATATTTAAAAAAAAAACCTGTTAAAAAGACGATGCTGATAAATATTTTGCAAGGACTCTTTGGAAAATGTATTTCTGAGACCTATTTGGAAATTTGGGCGGCCTGTCCTCACTAGAACTGCGGGCCCAAGCATAATCTCCAGTTTTCGGGGTATTTCTGGTTTAGCTATCGTGCTGCCCTGGAGCCCGGCGGTCAGCATAGCCAAAGCCTGCCCCATGTCGTCGCCATCACAGGCAACCGCCACCCTTTTGGATCAGAGCGAGATTTGCCACCACCATGCGACAGGTTTCATACCAAGGCAGCGGTGGATCCTGGTACTCGTTTATTCCTAGCTTCCTAATGGAAAAACCGGACTCCTTGGCTTGGGAGACCCTACCGGTAGGAAGAATCCCCGCGCTGTACATTGCATAGTAGAATAAACGATGACTTGAATAGTTAAATGCATAGAGATCGATATTTATTTGGAGAAAATAAAGAGAAGCCAAGTCATGAATCTTTTTCACTAAAAACTGAAAGAAAAGAAACTACTCGGTGAATAGTTACAGCACATGGAAAGAGCCGCTCTCTTAAATGCTTCAGAGATAAATCGATTACAACACCTTTTCCCTTTAATACTTGATTATAAAATAGCTGTAGAAGCCTAGCGAGCAACTATTTTTGTTACAAATAATAAAGTCGTACAGTTTCCAATGATGAGAAAAAAAACATTTCCAATTATGAGAGGAAGGATTCTCAGTAATTTCGCTAAATACTGTTCTGGGTCCACGATAGAACGCTGAGTACCTCGATGGAAAGACGGAACGTCAACTGATATTCTAATTTCTCCCGTAAAACTCAGGCATGGAAATCGATGTCGAGCACAACTGGAAAACATCTGCCACCGTAGCCTTTGCCAATCCCGTAAAGACACGTGATGCTAAAGGACGTGTTATGTGTTAATGAAAATTTCTTACCACTCAATGTTCGTATGACTAACATTACACTTCATATGGCAACCGTACTTCCGATTATTCACTTCCAACAGAAGAATTCTCTCCGTCACTTCAATGTAAGATAGGTGCCCGATGCCAAATGAGGCTCATAGGATGGCACGGTCCTGGATGGGTGCAGGTACTCAGTATGTGACAGTGGCCAGCCGGCGAACTATCTGTTGGCCAAGAGTCAACGTCCAGCTTACCAATTCACATTTTTGATGCCGTGTTAGTGAATAATTGACTAATGTTATTAATTAAGTATCAAGTGTTGTTTTCCATCACTTGTAAATTTATGAGTGGAATCAATTTTTAATTCAACGACGCCATAAAATACGCAATGAATTTCAATAATGGATGTAAGAAGGAAAACAAAGTAGACCGCGCGTAGGAGAGCATACATCTGCCGTGATGGCTGAACAGCCAAATCGCATTTAACTAGGGGAAGCAGTAGAGAAACAAATGAGATCTAACCAGTTAAGTAAAGAGAGATTTCGAACGAGATTGTGTCAATAAAGCAAGATTTCCAGAAGAATCGCTTAGATGGAGGGAAGTAGTAAGACATGACGAAAATCGTAAAAGATTATGCTAACCGGCTGCATTCTGCTTCTGTAGGCGGACGACGGTGAGTAGCGTCCGGACGATGCTTGTCCAATCGATCCACCAAGATGACCCTGAAGACTGCTTAGGGAAGGATAGAGTCGTTGGGGTTCCTGCATTGCTACAAGTGCGGTCCGTTGGCGGGCGGTGATCTTCCCGCCCATCGGTGCAGCATCGACCAATCACGGCGGTCCTCTAAATTCACTACAGGAATCACAGAGACTGTAACTCGTCAATTTAGACATCGTGCATGCTAAGTGGTCATTCTACCATACGTATCCTAGTTTGCTGAAGATGTTGAAGAGTAATTCAATTGTAATAAGAAAGTAAAAGGAGAGGGCTTCTCAAAGAAAACAAAATAACATTGTTGACTTGAATAGTTGGTATTGTTATGGATAAGTTATTTATGATTGAAGGACTCAGAAGCAATTTGAGTTGGGTTTCAGCTGCCGATTAGCGACGGCTGGCTTGATGCTTGATTATATGCTGAAATATTAAATGCGGTAAGCATTTGACAATTGATGTTAGAGCTTCCAGAGGGCGTGGCTACCAAATGATCACCACGCTTTGTCACCGATGCTCTAAATCACAAATAACTCCATAGCTATAACCATTACTACATTCGAGTTTGTTTTTGTTTACTAAGGTTGTTTATAGTTATTATTTACCGGCGATTATCATTTGTTTAGAACCCTCGCCTCAAGCGTCATCCAAGAAATTGTGAAATTTGTGAAACCGAAGGCGTTCGTTTAATTTAGTTGCTGAGCGCACTCGAAAAATTTTTAGCATATCCCGTGCTGGTAATGCGCTGATATTTTGCCATAGAGATTGACCAGAATGAGTTTCTGCTTCGTAATGAGAAGTGAGAATCGACACGCAGGTGGAAAATGCTTCCCAGAAAGAAAACTGCGTTTAAAGAAACACTTAATAATGTATTACAGGTGTTTTGCAATATTCTTTATTTGATTAAGGCGAAAGTACTCAGAAACCATTAAGTGAAAATCGGAAGCCCTCTTTTTATAGCCGGAAGGTTGATGAGATTTTTCTTTGTTCGTGCAAAAAACGATTGCCTCCAATATCACTATTGCAGTCTATTATCACAGCCATTAACTAAAAATAAGCCCGGCAAATATGTTTTCATACACAATAAATAGTTTAAAAAAAGAAAGCTAGCCGAGAGGCAGGCGAAACGAAGGACCCGCAAGGTGTGATGGTGAACGCGTTAGCACCCGGTAAAGGTAATAGCGCGTTCGTTCCCCACTGCAGACACCTGCGGTACCGAGTTTTGCAAATATCTCAACATAATTGTGACTAAGTAATTATTCTGTCGTGGTTTTTAAAGAGTGCTGCTGGAAAATTTTACACTACACGAGGATATCACGGAGAAACTATGAATGATTTAGACCGTTAAATAGAACAATCCACAAAGGACTTGACTGATCTCCGAGGATTTTGATGGGGTGGATTGAGAGTTGTCACAAAGAAGACGGTAACGCTGTCCACTTACAGGTCAACTAACGGCTAGCAGCTGTGTGCGCTCTAGTGTACATACACTAATCACCAGGTAAAACACCGTGTATCCGATTGCATCACTGACGGAAGGCAACACGAGGTCAACACCTAGACGCCCTTTACTCAGCTGCCTCTACAGCCTGACTTTTTCCATTTCGATCTTGTTTCTTGTAAGAGCTAACTGAGCTTACTGTTTTTGTATACTCTCGTGTGCTTCAGATCGCAGATCACAGTGAATGAAGATGTACACAATGCTCAACCGCATAGCTTTAAAAATGAGATAAAAATAGGAACCATGGACCAGATCAGGTCATTAAGTACAACTAGCTCTTTTCATTGAATGACGGTTTCGGAGCAAATTTTTTTGACCGTAGCTTTTCAGTGGAATAAATTTTTGTTGTTCCTACTGCATATTTTATACCAAATGGATCTGGAGTGTTGTTACATTTTCACCCTCTAACCTCAATCCCTATTGGAGATACTAGTTACCTAAACTGTTATTCTTCTTCGATGGTTCGATATCCGATCGTGGTAGTCATGAGGTGGAAGTCGTTCCAAATAAAATATGTATCCGAAGGACCATTTCAAAGCGAAGATCATTTTTGCAGACTAGTTCGCCATTTTCATCCAGAACCCCACATAAGAGCAGAACTACTGCACCTTCTTGAAATAAGGCAAAAAGCAAAGTATGAAAAATGTTTCACCTATCTACAAGGGATTATGGCTACTATTTAATCGCGATTTGAGATGCGGTTTGAATTAAGCCTCTAGAACTTTTGAAGATGAAGGTAGAGAGCGTGAGTGATGAGGAAACCTCACAAAATGCTGACATTACGATTGCACGGAAGATTTACCATCCAGTGTTTATCGATCATCACATTTTATTTTCTAAGAATGGCTACGCCAAAAACACCTGGGCAAAACAGAAAGCTCATTGGAACGAGTGAAAGATGAAGTCAACTGCCTGTGTTAGCAACAACGGCGAAAAAGTGGCTATCTTTCAGATTTCTAATCCGCTTACGTTTTTAATTTGGAAATCAATTGAAAAGAAATAAGGCGTAGTTCATTGGAATTGTTGTTGGTGTGGCCGAATTCGTCGATCCAGAGTAGTCGAGCCTGCTCGTATCATTGGATATGAACGCCTCCAGCAGCAATAGTCTATTCTCGGTAAACGAATAATTCACATTGCTACGAGAAGTACCAAAACCACCGCCGAAACCAAATAGACAAGTAGTCCATCAATCTATCACTCTCCATGACTTTTCTGGTTCTTCTTTGGATCTTATGATGCATGTGATGGTATAGGAAGAACTTTCCTACCATCGCATACATCGAGATATTTACTGAGTCACTAAATTTTCTGCTGCCAATTCATGAACTCCTTCGGATTCACCGGAAATGCTGATCACTTATCTGCTATAGATAGAAACGCTGCTGAAAGTCTGAACTTTTTGAAATCTTTGTAACTTTCAAAGGTAATTTATGAAATGGGATAACTTATGTTTTCTTGCAGTCTTAGTGAAAATCGTGTTTGAGCTTCATCTTGGTTTGCCTGTCATCACACCACCCTCCCCACTATATCCACCATCTTTGTAACAGAATGTGTTATACCAGAGCTGAGAACATGAACAGACATTTGAATCCACTCTTTTATGAATTAGTACAAGTATGTCATTGGCTGCTGGTCATAATATCTGTCCGTGCTTTTTCTGTGTGAAATGCTGTCTATGAAAGCTCATGAAAGATTTTGGTATCTTTATTTATACTCTCTCAAACAATTTCGGCTTTTAAATGGTGATATGAGGTTATGTCGTACATCAACGTGCTGTCCACCACGTTAACAATTCATGAAGTCGTATTGTGACATCTGTGACGAGGTCGACACCGAGAGACGAAAAGAAAATGAGTGCATGAGTACCTTTGTGTTTGTGTGAACGAGACAGACAAGGGGAATTAAAAGAAGGTAAGGAGATAAAGGGAAGGATGAGGAGAGATGGACAGAAAAACCTGCATAAGCTTACTCAAAAATCGCTGTAGAACATTTCAGTTGGTCAGTAATCATTTTGTTCCAAGGTGACTAATTTATCTGAAGACAGGACTGGTAACTATGAACACTAATAAGTTCATGTTCATGCTACAACGTTAGCGCAAGAGCGCGGACAGGTGACATGCGGCCAGCAACTTGGCCATTATTATGCTTTTACAAACAATGTTTTCTCTCCAATATTGACTAATTCCACTTCCAATCCACCAATTATCATCATCTGCTCTCCCAAAATTCAATAGTAATTCATCATTTATGTTGTTAGAGGGCGGGTAGCGCAAAGATATTCACGCCGATCACCACGAACACGGTTCTGGTTTGACTCCGCACTAGGCTCTCCAATCTTTCGAGGGACAGAAAATAGGTAGTGGATTTATATTGGAATACTTTGCTACCTGCAGTTTATGTGGAGCGCTCTATTCTGGGTGTCTCAGGATTCCAGGTAGAATCATCTTCACCAGCATTCAACGACATTCATGACGAAAGAAAAATGGTCGACCAGCAGTCAGAACCCGCAAAAGAAATATCCAAAGCCTTTCTTTGGTGATGGATGCCAGTCAACGAATCGAATGCAGGAAATCCTAAGAATCGTACATCAGTTGTGAAGGTCAGGTCGCGTAGCAAAATGAGGTTGTCAAAGAGAACTTAAAACCAGAAGTAACTTTACATCTTTAAATGATACTCTTTTCCGGCTTCTTCTTGAGCTTTCCAATCCGTTGTCGATGCTTTTGGCCTTTATCTCGAGCATTAGAAGCTACCGTAATACCCGCGTATATGTTCGCACGAGTCTTTTCTCACAGTGAAGAGGTCTCTCGCAACACTGGCTCGTCGATAAGCAGCCAATACATAATGAATGAAGCTACGAACGAGCGCATGCGCCCCATATTCCACATATAGAAATAACCGTCGATGAAGCACACGCGATGAACACGTCGGATTTTAAGGTGTGAAACTCACCGCGGCACTCCCGTAAGGCTTGTCTGGTGTAGAACACCTTTGCTTTCCAAGCAGTGCAGAACAAACTCAATTGTCTACATAGGTGTTTTTTCTATAGTTTCTATGGTGGGTTTAATAAGCACAGGTCGAATATTATATAGTCAATCTTGATCTGCTTCGTATACGTGCGAGCAAACTCCACTCTGCTCAAGCTCGTAAAGTGATTCCAAGTAGTAACTAGCTCTTTACTGCAAATAGTCGCTGTCATCCCATAAATCAATTGCTAAATCGATAAATATCGAGTACTAAATCAGTTGGAGAGTTAAACCAGCGCTTAAAAGTTTCATTTTAACCACAAACACCCGAATCTGCTTCACCTTTGTCCCGATTTATCAGGATATTTTCACACCATCGTGTTTCATTATTTCATAGAAACAACTAGAAACGTGTTGCTTTAGCACTCTCCACCAACTGTTTTCAACGGCTCATCCTCTTTCATAGAACGAAAGAGAGAAACACAGAATTCTCCACATACAAATAGACAGATAATTTAGTACGCACAAACACAAAAAGCCCATAAAATGTCCGTAACTCATAAATACCGCCGACATCGTTTTCGGACGAGACATGGCAGATCTTAACCGCTTACAAATGTCATCGTTCGCTTTTCGTTTCATGTCGACCACCATATGTTGCATTCGGTTGTCGGCTCTACGGCAGTGGTGGTGGTGACGGTGGTGACGGCGGTTCTAATTAAGAAATAGGCGGGAAGATCATTAATATAAAAGAATGTCGCAACGAAGCATGAAACGAGTCGGAAACATGCAATGTCGCTGATGGCTTGATGACTTGCTCAATATAATGTCTCGATGACATTGAGGATGAGACGACCAGACTGCGGGATATTCAAAATTTCCTGGATTTAGCTCAATGTGACTAGGAAAACCCATATCGAAATAAGCAACTGCTGTGGGAATCCGATTCGAATCACTGCAATTCTGAAGAAGGCTGAGGCTCCGATGGACTAACCACAGCCAAGTGATTTTGTGAGAATCTCGTGTGAATTAATTAAAATCTCAACCTTTGATAATTTATGCCAAGTTTAAATGAAAAATGCTCTTAAGGACTGTACAGGATAATCCGGAAATTCGAATCATTGAAGAAACCCACTGGCACAACCTATTTTTATAACGAAGGCTACAGTATTGATATAGACTTGTATATACATATATATATCAATATACATTTCGTTATTTCAACGGCTTTATGGAATACTACAGGCCTCAGCAAAATTTCCAGCTGAAGGGTAATTTGCTGGCTAACCAAAATCGTCATTCCCTAAATTCTTGAAGCAGATTGGTTAGGGTCTTTTTTAAGCATTGTCACGGAAACTTATCGATAATTACAAATCGGAAGAGGCTTTGCAACTTAACGATGGTTTTGCAAAAGGACTTGATTTTTGACATTAGCTTAGCCCCTGTGTAAAAGCTCAGTTTAAACAGAAACTTCGCCTCTGTTTATCAGAATTCGGAATTTTCAGAGCACCATGTTTTTTACTATGTTTAGCACACGAAGAAACATGACCTGAAAAAAGATATGTCCACGAGTGAGGACGGAAAAAATGCGACTATCCGCGAGGAATGCTTTCTATCCAGTATGTGCTCATAGTAAACCATAAGCAGGCGCGGCCTGTGCCACAGTGGTTAGATGATTCCTTCCACACTGCACGAATGGTCTTTGGTTCGTTGGTTCGCCATCGTGCTCTGCGCAAACTAAGCTTACTATGCATCCGAGATTGGTAGACTGGTTCTAGTGATCTTGTAGTGGGAAGACCAACCCTGGTTTGATGTGGCCACATGTATATGCAATCAATCATCACTAGGATTCTTTATCAAAGGCGCATTCCTAAGCGATTGGTCAACGCCGAAAGCTTTATCTTCATGTTTCTTTAATAAACCACTGCTCGAAATCTCGAATTGTCTCTAATCTATCAAGTCGTAGATAGAATATTCAGTGGTGTTCGTTATACTCAGGTGCTCTGTTTGGAAATAGACGGTTTCTGACGAGTTCCTTCCATAACGGAGCCGATTTGCGAAACTACCCAGTTCATAACGAAGGAAAAACTTTCTGCGTTTCGACCTTAGTGCACGTTTCTATGTCTTCGGTAGTGCCTTGTTCGTTTTGACAGCAAGAACCTGGTGGGAAAATTGAAGTCTTCGTTTGCAGCATTGTACTTTAAAAATGCCTTACTTACCGTAATTGAGGGGAATTTCGTCTCTAGAACGAAATTATGTAGGTATTCAGTAACAAATTGAAAGATGAGGAATGCCATTTTATCTCTGAAAGTTTTTCTTAGCCCTTTATTTTAAGTCTTTCCAATTAAATGTTTAATTCGTTAATAAAAAACAGAGGATAAAGCTCTTGGCGTTGATCAATCCCTAGGGATGCGTTATGCATTCGACTTCGCTAAGCATCGTTTGGAGGTGATTGAATGCATACCTGGCCTTTACAATGATTCCCGGTGACCTACCGATGTATCGAGCCAGTGCCGCTATCCTCCAAGACGAGTGTGGCACCAATTTGCCGACCCCGGAGGGATGGAAGGCGTGGTGAGCCATGAGCGTGAGGATTGATTCCACGTGTGTGTTGGAGAACGCCTCCGACCACTGCGCCACACGCGCCATTTTTTAATCAGTTTAATTCTCTGCTCTTAGTTATTCTTCAATGAAGTGATCAACTTATCACAGACAAATTTTTTCACTTTTTTATTTCTGTATAAAAACTGATCCAAGGCAATCGTTTTCAGCGCTTGATTTCCGTGCAACAACATTAGCCGATAACTGGCTCCAAATTTGGTACAAAATAATCTATGGGTATCCCTTCTTGATGCTTATCAAAAAATAAACACGCTAATCAGTCAGCATGCTCTTATTTGTTAATGTTCAACAAAAGAGTGAGTCTACTTTCACTGGTAATAATCGTAAAATATGAAGTTTATAATTCAGCTAGTGCCTCAGGATAAAATTAGGACGAATGGTAGACTTCCTTCAGTTTCCTTGATTATTCAATTATTCAAGGTTAGTTTAAACCTGTGAAGCAATTGTTAAGTATACCGGGTTTTCTCAAAAGATTTTCACTAAGTATTTTTTCTAGGAAAGTCTCCGAGAATGATGTTAGCAATCGTTTTCGGGCTAGTCCAGTTTGCTGGCGACGAGTTTGGCGTCCTGACGCTTTCATCTTCGCTTCAACTACCGTATCACTGCCACTTTTTCGGGTTTACTGACCGAAGCAAGTCGCGTGTAAGAGATTTCTCGTTTTGTTAATGGATTCGTGGAAGTGCTCATCTGCACCGTGGTTACGGTAGCTGTATCCAGCGATGTGGACTTCCCAGCAGTCGTGACGGAGGGCATCGATGGGATGATGCATGGCTATGCACTTGAGAAATTCAGACAGAGACATCTTAATAGTTGATGAAGATGTTTTGAGTGCTGGGGAAGTAGTGATTTAAATAATAGACCAGTTTATTCATGACATTGTAAAGGAAGCATTCAACAAGGAGATGCAGTGGATGAAAACTAGATTGCTTCACTTCAGTGATCGGATTTCAGCGATTCCAAAACGCTCCTAGTGGAGCCATTTCCTTGTTTCCATTGCACTAAAAGTTAACGTCAATAAAATAGACGAATACCCAAATATATCTGAGACTTCTCAGCGTTTTCTTCGCTAACTCCCAGAGAAACGAAAGTATTCGAGTTCTTCTTTTTTATCCATTCATTGCTTAGAAGCTCATTTTCTAGCCAGTCAGTGAGAGTCCAGGAAAGCGATGTCTATTGCACTATAAGATAATTCCTTTCCATTATGGGTGTGAAGACAGTAATAGTGTGATGAACACTTAACGGTGTGGTGTGACTCCTAATTGCTTACTGATGTCCGGCATTCGTCCTCACCAACCTCAATCTACGGAGGCAGCAAGCTGACTGGAACAGATGGCACTATTCGCACGCATGCACCAACACCCACACACACTAACCCCGTTCATCCATGCAGAACACAAGCCGGATTCAAACAGGTGAGAGCTAAATGGCACGGAGAGTCCGAAAGGGGTCTCACGAGCCGGGATTCCTAACCGGTTGACTCCGGATAAAATGCCATAGACGCAGTCTTCCAAACACTGCAAAACATTTGCCAGCCGCGGCTCTTTTACCCCTCGTCAATGCTAAGATGGAATTCATCAGTTTAGAATTATCAGCAACTTCTAAAATTTGCAAGCCATTAATCTTTGTAAAAAAAACACTCAAGAAGCATTGAAATATTGGTGAAAGTGTATGTACAACCGTCACTTTTGTTGCAGAAAAGAAGTGCGGCGGGTTTTACTCTTTTTCCTGGGTCTTGATAATCGTTTAGTGGTCGCCAACATAGTCTTCAGCTGTAACGAATGTTGTTGAAAGCCTCAAAAATGACCCAAAGGTTTACATTGTACCAGCACAATCCTTATATACGCCCTTAGATGTCATGCATGCCAATATAGCAATACATTGAGAGGTAGTTATGAAGGCATGTATTCATCTATCCACATGGCTAACAGTTATAGGCTCATGAACAATGGTTGATTGTGATCGCCATTGTGTGGCGAAAGTCGTCACATCAAAGAGAATGTTCGGCTGTTGCTCGGACGTTCGACGATGAATATTCGATCAAGCCGATGTCAGTTGCTCGTGTCGAGTTGGCTCCGACCTCTCGACCGAGTAATGGACTCTCGTCATGACTGTGTGCCGGCTTGCTTTCAAGCCTTTGTCTCCGATGAATCCGAACATGATCGATGTGTAGTTTATTGCGTAATGTGCTACTGTACCTTCATCACAATACGGCAATTAGAGTAATTATTGCATTAAGAGTATAGTGTGTATAGTGACAGTTGAACGATGAGACCGTCATCATTGTTTTTTCAGCAATCAAAGGACGCCAGGTGGTTTGTATATTTTCGTTTAAAAGGATAAAAAAAAGATCGAGCTCTTGACGTTGATTAATCCCTGAGGGATGCGCCATGCATTGGACTTCATTAACTATCGTTGGAGGTGATTGAATGCATATCTGGCCTTTACAATGCTAGCCTTTACAATGACTAGCGGTGGCCTACCGATGTAGCAAGCCAGTGCTGCTTTCCTCCGAGACAAGTCTGGTACCAATTTTCCGGCATTGGAGGAATGCAGGACTTGGTGGGCCGTGGACGCAGGAATCGATTCCACGTGTGTTTCTCAGTGGCGCTTCCAACTGCTGCGCCACATGCGCCCTATATTTTCGTTTAAGACATTTCTGGCAGATCACTCCTTATTTATACACTGCTTACAACATTTATTCGTCAAAATGTTTCATTAATATGCTAAACAATCTTTCTGTTAGTTAACTCCATTTGTTGAAAATTGGTTTCCTATCCTTAAAAAGTTTGCCCCGATAACAAGAACATCGTGATGTTCGTTCAAGATTTAAGAGGAACAATAAGCTTCAAATGCCGGCTAAAGAAGCAGAGGAAAAGCCCAAACCCATAAAACACACTCCTAAGGTTAATAGTGGAGTTTTCAAAAAGCAAAGAAAGCTTAAAAAGTTGGTGTTAAAAGTGGAAGACGGAGCACTCGCATATTCCTCCGGATAATCCCCCAATATCTAGGCATGGTGAGGTTTCAACACTTCCGTCATTTAGAAGACAACAATGGCTTACTACTGCTTCAGTGAGCGGTGTGATTCACTACCGTATACCTATTGAGCCCATTTTGCTCGTTAACATCTAGTAATCGTGTCGTGTTTAGCGACAATTATGGGGAGGAAAATGGCCATTGTGAAAATAAAGCGCTGCTCTCACTAACCCAGCCACACAATCTGTCCCTTCAGATTCTTTCTCACAATGTTACTACACGTCCAAGTAATGCCAAAGTAAGAGACCTACCTCGGACCCTGAACAGATCCAAATTTTCTGTAATATCGCTAAAGATAAAAGAGTAGAAAAAGGGCCGAAAATTAGGGAGTTGAGCAACATTTGAAAAAACGACGTATGACACCGCCGCGTTCCTTATGAAGCTTCTCACTTGTTAATCTGTGCTACTACTAATGTAGAATAAAACGACTGAATACCAACCAAATGGTGGTTGTTAAAGATGTGTTACTAACCACTTAATACAAACCTATTTCTGCAGGGTGCATAGCTGCCAAAAAGGCAGATAATATTAGATAGAGGCAAAAGATCAACGTCCCTTCTGTATAAAAACCACTTTTGAGTGAAATTTCTCATTCGAGAGCTGCTGCACTTTATTGTATTCAACTCAGTGTGAAAACAAACAACCACATCGTGAGGGAGATCAACTGTGGACCATCGACTGGGACCTGTGAGACTCTGAAGAAGAAAGAACCTGTCGTAACGTCAGCAGAATAAGACGTGTTCACAACTTCGCGTATGCTAAATAGCCCAAGAAAACGTTGACTATTCATTCTGAGGTTAATCGAAAGTCGATTTTCAGAGATAGACGATGAGTGTTTTCTTGTTGAGCAGAAATGAAGTTTAGTACACTATTTGTTCAGAATAGCTGACGTTTGGGCAGTTTCGCCTTCTTCAGAACGTGGAATGGCCAGAGTAGACCTAAACCATATGAGTCAATCAGCTGACATCGCATTTCCCGGATTACTGTAATCTCTTAATTGGTATGTGCTACCGTGAGATATGTATGTGGGATGTGTTTGCACAGTGTGGATTAGAGTCGATCGGCCCCGATTATCGCCCTTTTCGTGGGCGCGTTGCATGATCGCCAAACACTCATACGTCATTCACTCACTGCTACACACCCTTGCTAAGATAACGGATTTTAGGGCGGCAGAGTTGCTATAGGCTGCAACTTCTAACTAAGCACAGTTTGGAAAAGCTGTAGTTTGAGGTGGCTTTCAATTGATGCTTGTAAATTATTCGTATAATTACATGGAATGCATGTAGCCCAACGGTAGTGGTTCGAAGTGTTCTGCAATGGACCGTGTTCATTGTTTTGAGCGTATGCCCTACGCAAACTAAGCCTTCCATTTTCCCGGGGCATGAAAGTTGGTACCGCACTTGTCTGAGAGGGTAGCAGCATTGACTCGATGCATCTTCAGGCTAATTACAAAGCCCAGATATTCATTTAACAAACTCTAGGCTTAAGTCTAATTCACGGCGCATCCTATGGGGAATGATGCCTATGCCGCTAGCTTCATTCTTTTTATTTATATTGCTACAAAAGATAAAGGATAAAAGCAACAAGTTTGAATGACAAGTTCCAGCGTCGTTTCGCCTAATCCTGGGAAAACTAAGTGCACAATACTATCAGCTTTTTGGTATTATCAGTTTGGAAGACTGGATGAAATGGGTGGAAACAATGACTTCCTGCTATTCTGAATCGGCTTTCATTAAATCTCGGTGTGAATGATCAGTGTATCTTATTTTATCCAATACCTGCTTCTGCGGGATGGTT
Organism: Angiostrongylus costaricensis; assembly: GCA_900624975.1. Classification (NCBI taxonomy): domain Eukaryota; kingdom Metazoa; phylum Nematoda; class Chromadorea; order Rhabditida; family Metastrongylidae; genus Angiostrongylus; species Angiostrongylus costaricensis. The sequence continues at coordinate 13,097 of UYYA01000640.1, read as the reverse complement.
TGTCCGTTGAAGAACAAAATACTTTCAACGGACAATCAGTATTACAAACAACGTTCCTATGAGGGCAACGCTGAATGAGGTTCTCATTCGAACGGTGCTCCCCAGAAAAAGATCCGGTTCGATACGATTGGGAAGGTCCCACATTGCGAGGCCGAATGACTGTGGACCATCTAATCGGAACAACGGCTCTTAAGATGACGAAGATGTCGAAACGATAGTCGATTAAATGTTTGGCAACAGCCTCGTGTTTCCTTGCCAATAGAATAAGGTACTGGCTCAATCGAATGCATTGCGCATCACGAAGATGCTCACGAACGTTGAATACTGTTTCTAATTTAAATCTGTTTACAATTCAGATCTTTAAAAACGCGACGTGGTGATAAAGCTTTCGATGCAAAAGTGCTAGCTTTCAACATTTAAGGGACAGCCAAATACGTTCGGTTTCACTTGTTCACCGGTTTCATATCTGTTTTACTTTGAGCTTCAAATATTGTCACACCTATCAAATGATCTCAAATATAGGAATCTGTTCGGATCATTTTAACGTCGTTTTCAACAACAAATAGCGAATTAGTGTCGAATCCGATCTGAAAATATCCCTAGAAAATATTCCTTCTAACATAGTTCTAAGAGGACCAGTACAATCATCTTAATCACTGGTATCTTTAGATCTTGTAACAACCGGGCGAAGCCATTGAAACTATGTTAACCCTCTTGTCGTTCACATGATGAGGCTTTAACTCTCTGCGCTGTATCGCTTACTTCATTACTATAACTGACCGTACAGTCAAGTAGGGCAGCTGTAACCAGCCAGTCAGACAGGGTTATCAATGAGCAGGACGGCATGACAGGTGGCGTGTTTTCAAAGAGAAAAGCGGTCCCCACCTGGGATTATGGTAATTGTCGGCCAGCTATTAAAAGCGACCACTTCCGAATTATTAAAGGCAGATTCGCGCACAGTCGAAGAGCAGGGAAATTCACTATTTTCTAGGGGTTTCGGCAAAAATTCTTTTCATGAGAATGAAATCTATTTCAAGTTGCTATTTTTTCATGGTAATTTTACATTACAAACTTATCTTAGAAAGTTCTCGCACAGATTCCTTGAGCTTTTGGAGATGGAAATCGCTGGATCAACAGAAAAGCATGACGAGAATGTCGCATACTGGTTGATTATGGACGGTGAGAATCTTTGGATGTCACATATCTCATTGGTACTTGGCCGAAACGGTCCATCCACGATATTCCATAAAAACGTCATAAAAGACGAATATGAATAGGAAAATATGAATGGTCCGTGTCTTGCACCTATGATACCAGCTCAGCTTCTTTTTATTTCGATTACTTTATTTCGATCTCAGCATTATATACGAGTTATATTTCGCAACATACCCTGCCATTAAAAAAAACAAGGCAGTAAATAAAAGGAGCCTCTTCTGATATACTTGAAAAACTTGGACCTCAAGCTAGATCGAACCACCCTTTCCAGGAGCACCCGTGTTACACACTGCACCACTGAACCCTTTGTTCTTCTTCGTATTCTTGTTGAGCAAACGCGAGGTGTTATTTTATCCATTATTCACGAACAAGCTAATGTTTCGGCGAATTTCTCCTTCCTCAGAACCTGGAAAGGTCAAGTTGATAGCAACCTATTCGGCCAAATACCTCCATTACCAAACAAAGAAAGCGCTGAAGCAAGATTTCAATCGGATTGAACACAGAATAGCTTCATTGCACACTCACCTCTTCCTATAAGTCTTCCACTGAGTATGTCGTGTGAAGACCAACCGCACAGAATTCACATGGAAGTATACTGTGCCTCTCCCATCAAAAAAACTGGCTTATACACTGCCCAATATCACGCGTGATAATGACGCATTCTTTTCTGCGGTTCATTTTCGGATTTCTGGAATTAATGCAGAAAGCCTCAAGATTTTTGCACGCTTGTGTTCTCGATTCCTGTGCGAGGATTGTAACCGGTACTTCAAAGTCCTCCCCGTTATGTCTTTGCATCTTATGCGTACCTAGTGGAGTATTTGGTTTAGGTTTACAGACTAGGTGCTCTTTTATACGGACACAGAGTGCTCTACCCGTTTCGCCAATCTATTCGCCCCTCACACCTTACAAGAGATCAGACAAACTGTACCCGAGCTCATGCAATCACCGTCCCTATCATTAAGTTAAATTATGCAATTTTGCGTTGCACATAGACGGTCGTATAGGCGGTTACGAACTAGCTGGCGTCTTAGATTACTCGGTGGCATTTCAATTACGTTTACCGAATTCTCTAGACCCGCCCTTCTTAAGCAGCGTTTTATACCTGCACTTACTTCATTTGAAATGAAACGCAAGATAAACGGAACCTTATTGTCGCTAGAGTTATCGTTAGGAACCCTGCGGTTTCCTCTAAAACTATCCCGAGCTACAGTTTCGTAGCCATCAAAAGTGGCTATAGAAAATCTAGTTTCTTATCAGCAGCTTCGTCTGAAGGGAGGGAAGGAAACACCACTTTCATTCCGGGTTTTTTTTTTCAGAAAGTGATATTGTAAGATGCAGCAAGATTTAAAGTATATTCAAGCTTTTATTCTAGTATGGATTCCTTTTTTGAGAAATTCTGCGAATTGAAACACCAAATGTAATTAGGAAAAAGCGTTTACTACAACATAAATAAGTAGAAATGACGTCCATATAAACCCGTTTTAGCCCTTTGCTGTGCCTAACTGTTGTTGCAGAATTAAATTAACTAAAGATTCGCCAATGGACCTAAAATAATAATAGGAATCGTTTACAGTTTTAGTGACAGCTTAATAATCAGTGCAAGCTAGTCCTGCTCTATGAGTGACAGCAAAAAGTGCTCGATGAGCCTACGACATCGGAGATGCGATAGGTGTTCCCAGAACTGAAGCAGCGTCGCGGAAGAAGCACCATGTACCGGAAAGCTAATAACGATACCTTCTCCATCTACACATGGCTGAGAAGACTTCTGCAAAATTGGTAAGACGTTTGCAATTTTGAAATTTGTTGAGAGAACAAGGCACGTGTAGTGCAATGGTTAAAAGTGTTTTGCAATACATGCCGAACCAGTTAATGGTTCGACCTCACGTTCCGATGCCGAAAAGTATTCCATTTCATCAGAGTCAGAAAACTGAGGCCTCGCCTTCTCTCGGAGAATAGCAACACTTACGTGACGTGTCAGTAGGCTACAGAAAGTCATTGCATAGGTAAGATATGTATTCAACCATCTCTATGACTAATGGTGAAGCCGAATGCACGGCGCATCTCACAGAGATTAAACAATAATAAGCACTTTTTAATGCTTTATTTAGAAAAATAAATAGAGTGATTACTAGAAGACATTGGCAAATACAAGGGCAAAACGGATGAGAAAGAATGCCATGCCTGATAGCACCTATGAGCGCTATGGAAGCATTTCAAGTGGTACTCAGTACCATGAGGCATAAAACTTGAAAGGATGAAGTGTACGGTGTTAATCAATCCCTGAAGGATGCATCATCCATTCGGATAAATAAAGCGTCGTAGACACGACTAAATTTATATTTGGCCCGTAAAATGACTTGCGATGGCTTACCGATCTACCAAGTCAGTGCTGCAATCCTCCTAAAGAATTCTGGTAACAATTTACTGACACAAAAGGAATTGGAGTTATCAATTGAGGAAAACCTTTTGAACTCTTTTGGGAACTACGTCTTTATAGACTCAACTAAATTTCATGCTTGATATCAAAATACCGTTTTTGATTACTCTAATTCCCAGCTTTGATAGGTAGAACTTGGAAGCAATTACACAATTCCATATTTCCTACCCAATGATTCCAAACTCCTGGCTCACGACGTAACTCGACCAGTCCTTTTTTGGCCAAAAGACCGGTAAAGAATGCGTCTTCAACCTCGAAAACCTGTAAACATCTACCTTTGTCATTTTATTATACAGAATAGCAGCTTCTGTATGAAACACGTTTAATTAACTCCTTCATCGGATACTTAATGGTCGAAAAAGACTATGTGATTCCGGACTTTTCTGCTTACCATGGCGTCTCGCGAAGCCTCCAAGATAGCTTGCAATGCCGCTGGAGTGAGAAGGTATAGGGGACCACTGCAATAATCAGGCAAGAAATGCTCAGGATAGACAGACTCGGGAATGTACCTAGAAAACTAGTCGATATATAGTGGAGTTATGGTAAAATACATAGGAATAAACTTTACTTGGGGCCAATACTAAACGGTAGCCAACTTTTTGCTCTACTTCTCCATCGACTTTAATGGGAATACAAAAAGAGATCCTACTCAGCTTCTAGTAGTAGAAGGTTATTAGTAGAGCAGTAGAAAAAAAGGATGCTTACCACGGGCTTTCACTATTGCGAACTGGCTGTGGACTTTTATGCACATAGCACTGGATAGTTCGCTCCCGTGGGCTGCCTACACGACTGACTATCTGAAATTCGTGGAATTCGGACATAACTGAGCACATCAGCAGGAAAGGGAAGAAAACGATGAGAGGTGAAAATCACCTTGTCTAACAGCACGACAACGTCAGAGTCAATTTTAAGAACGAATTTGCTCGGATAGTTAGGATGGATCCATCGATAGGCCGCCAGAAGCTGAATAATTTTATGTAAAAGAGTTACCTGAATGTGAAAAATCTCGATAAAAGGGCAGATCACAGGTGTAATAAAGATGGGTACGAGAATAAGTGTTTCATAACAGAGTGAAATTTGCACAGGGAATAGCAAAGGGGACATTTTCAAAATTATTGGAGTCATTTGAGCAATTCGATCATATCACAATTTCGTACTGTTCTAAAAGCCATATGAATGAGCGATGTGGATTTTTTTCAACAGCTAGTTCATAGGCTCCAAATCAAACTCTGCAGGAAGTAAATCCTAGAAGAAATCTAGAAGAAATTGAGGAAAATCACATACTTTATAAACAAGGTTTGTGTAAGTGTCATAGACCTTCACTTGCAATATGTCACTGAAAATTTTCTGTTCGTTGTCGATAACATCCTCATCGAGTCCAGTACCAACCAAGAAGAAAACGCTTACTAGTTTGTTCTAAAATAAGACAGCAAATTGTTAATGCAGTAGCTGTACCCGACTTCAAAAACACACAACACCAAAAGTTCCAAATGAACACCTGACTGGAGAACAACTTAGGAATCTACTCGGCCATTCTAAATCTTGAGTGACTAAGTTAAAATCATTACGAAATTGGAGAGATTACAATTTTTATTTACCACTTATTACAGTTTTTCACGGCAGGGTATTATGTGCGATATAACCACAACGATGCTGAGATATTTGCAAAACTCCGGCCTGCAGGTGTCTGAGGTGGGGATCGAACACGCTATATTACCCTTTCCGGGGGTTAATGCGTTCACCACCACACTATGCGTGCCCTTCGTTTCGCCTCTCTCTCAGCATGTTTTCTATCGATCATTGGAAAGATTCCTTTTGTTTTGGTGAATGATTTGTAGTAAGCAATTTCATTGAGTTTTCAGCAAAAAAGTGCAGTGGCGACAAGAGGATGAAGCGTTCGAAGTTGATCACTTACTTAAGATGCACCATGCATTCAATTTCTTTCAGCATCGTAGAGGAGATTGAATGCATATCTAGCTCATAGAAACATGGAATTTTCAAGGGTTTACGATCATACCATGTTGATGTCACTATCCTCCCAGATAAACAGCTGATCCAGAAGATGCGTTGGTTGTTTATCCCGCGTGGTATTATCGAACCGAAGATCATGTGTGTGTTACAGGATACTAGTAACCATTACGGTATAAGCGCCCAGTTAGAACGACACCGACATGTGAATTTTTACTTTTTTCCAGTCGGTTAAATGGACTCAAATTATCAATCTAAGCAAAAGTAATGAAATGAAACGAAAAATCTTAGACATTTTTGATCTTCCATACATTCACCACAAGAAAACGAACTGACCTCAACAGCTTTCGAAAACAAAGCGTTTGCCCATGTTTGACGAATTGCCATGCGAGTTTCGATATCATCTGGTTTACTGCATACGATTACAATGACCTTTGTCTCCTTAGGAATCGTCGGCGAAGTCAAATTTAAACTGGAATAGGTTAGTAGTGACTGTAATAAGTAGTAAACTCAGTCTATTAGAATGAAAGACTGACTTTCTATAAGCCTTGGCATAAATAGTTGACATATTTATTTATATGACCTTATAAACTGATCTTCCTTAGCTGGTGCGAGGTTGGTATAGGTCTTCGTTGTCGTTGTCGTTGTTGTTGGTGCTGTTGGTCGATGGCTGACGTTTCGGCGATTTCACCTTCCTCAGAGCCTGGACGTATTTTATATAAGAATACTTTAATTATTCGGTGAAAAAAGCTAAAGTATTAATGAAGATCGAACTTTTAAATAGACGCCGTACTGAACAGAAAGGCCACTCACCGTGATGTATGATGATATGAAAAACTGTATGATCTGTCCTAACGTGAGAGACGAGGATTGCACGAGTTCAGGTATAACATACTTGATTTTATGTAACGCATTCGGTGAGGAATATATTGGGGAAACGGATAGACCACTTTGTGTCTGCATAAAAAAAAACCTAGATGGGAAAGTTAAAATTCGTCAAAGCGCACCTCTAGGTACATGTAGGGCACAAAAGCACAACGGCGATGATTTTGAAGTGAATGTGCGGATCCTAGCGCAGGAATCAAAAACATCAACGCGCAAAACTATCGAGGCGTTTTGGATAAATTTCAAAAGTCCAAAGGTGAACCGGAAGGACGAATGCCTCACTGTCACACATGACCTGGTGCCCTATTTCGAAATGATATTTCGACCCCTGGGTGTACTTCGCTGGCAACTCCGCTTAAACAACGAGTGGGTCAGTCCCACTGGTAACATCATGGTGAGTAGGCTTTCTGTTCAAAATGGCGCCTATTTAAAAGTTTGATCTTCATTAATACTTTAGCCTTTTTCCACCGATTAATTAAAGTATTGTTATATAAAATACGTGCGGGCTTTGAGGAAGACGAAATCGCCGAAACGTCAGCCATCGACCAACAGCACCAACGACAACGACAACGAAAACCTATACCAGTCTCGCATCAGCTATAAAAGATGATCAGTTTATAAGATCATATAGATAAATATAGAATGAAAATTATTTGAATAAAAGTTTTGAGCAACAAAAAACACCACCTGCCGACTGTATCACCTACATCATAATTAATCATCGAATGATCTGAGCAGTGACTAACCTAGTCTCTACTAACACTTGTCGATGTCAGTTCAGTGCTCGTCGGGTTATACCATGTCACAAGTTTACTTGTAACTGTGCTTCTGGATGAAGATATCACACTTGGTAACCAGTGAGAGTGCAGCTTTAGTACATGTCGCAATACCGTATTCCGTGGTTGACCCTACCGATCACAACTATTTTTTCACGGGCTGCGGACTTTCCGATTTATTGGCAATAAAAAATCATTTCTCAACAAATAGAGAGGTTGAGACGTTCTGAACAAGCCAGAATTGCAAACAAGACTTTGCTCTATCGTCATACTACTGTTTGCTTTGTGTTACTATAGCCCATTATGCAAACACATTACTGTCTGCCTTCGGAAGTCTTTTGCAGCTTATGTCGACCATTTTTAGGTGTTTTTTATTATTAATATTTATGCCATTGTTGATTGTTACCGAAATTACCTGTCAGTAAAGATCTTTTCAAATCTTTAACTGTAGAGAATGACTTGTCTGACCTTACACCTACTATTTTTATGCGCTTTTGATTGGCTATTGAATGACCCACATAGCCAGGCAAAAAACCCTGGAACCCCGTAAACTGAATGCGAGCACTATAATTTCGATATAGTCTTTGGCCCAGATCGCTATGGACATTGTAGTGCCCACCACGAGAAGATAGAACGAATGGGCTACAGATGCAAGGTGATTGCTTCTTCCGCATTAGATTGACGTACCATTCGTATACATCATAGCCAAATCATCGTACGTTGGTTTTCCACTGTTTACATAGATCCTGCACAGCGTTTTTCTCAAAAATCTTCACCAAAATGTATACGGAGCATTCTCCATGAAGGGCGGCTCTTACAAGTATCCAGCAAGTAAGGCCTTAATGACCATACGGCGATTACCATTCCAGGAACGTTCCGGAATCTGTGTCTCCTTATCTTTACTTACTGGGCAGTTCTGATGAATCACAGCGACAAGTGGGGACTCTACTGATATTATCTCAACTAGCACGATGGTTGAATCCACTAAAGACCTTTAAACTGGCAAGATAATTAGACTAACAAGTTCCACGATATTTTGTGATAGCACTATCCAAAAACTATCCGAAATTTGAAGGATATGAGCGTAAAATACAGTAGAGCTTGTCATTTACAGCTAGCTCACGGTGCCATTGTCGTGAAACATCAGCAGTGAAAAAGTATTCACTTCGAACAACACCAACTCTCACAGGAATAGTAGATTGTCACCACACCCTAGAGGTGTACCGGGTAATCAAATTGTTGTTTGACGACTAGTCCGCCTTCCCAGTAGGATCACATGACCCGAATTGGAACTTGATATCTCCACCTAAAAACCTGGTTAAAAACAAACCAAATCCAGCAAAAACTGTCATCTTGGAAGCAACTTTGATGCAAATCAACAAATTAATCTCTGATAGAGAATGATCAGCGATATGTTGTAAACGCTCTGACAGAGTACTGGGTCCACCAAGCGTCCCATCCTTCTGTTATCGAGAAATTGGCAACAGATTCGTGTGCGATCAGGTGGTCCCTTGCAATCCAAAAGAGGGCACCTGCTTAATATGAAGACCTCGTAGCACGACTATCTCACGATTCCACGAAGAATCGAGTCGACCAGCACTCAACGAAGTTTATAAAGAAGGCCAAAAATTGTAGAGGAGTAAGCAAACCCAGAAATCCGTGGACTTTCATGGCTAAAGGATGCGAGGCAACGAATTAGATTCAAAAGTACTAGATTTCGCACAACATGTGCTGTCAGGTGTTTTTTAAAAAACTGATGCACTAATGTTTGCTAAAGCAGCACTTCCAATGAATTTTAGTTTTAATTAATATCAGTGAAAACTAGCTGAGAGACATGCGAAACGAAGAAGCTGTAAGGTGTAGTGAACGCGTTAGCCCCTGGAAAGGGTAATAGCGCGCTCGTTCCCCACCGCACACACCTCCGGTTAGGAGTTTTGCAAATATCTCAGCATCATTGTGATTTTTCCGCAAGTAATACCCTGTCGTGAAAACTTATAAAAGGCAGTAAATAAAAGCCAACATTAATGCCAGTTATATTTGCAAAACTCTGGACCGTAGATGTCTATGGTGGGGAACGAACGCGCTATTATCCTTTCCAGGGAGTAACGCGTTCACCACCACACCATGCTGGTCCTTCGTTTCGCCTGTCTCTCAGCTATTTCTATCGATCTTTTTGCCACAGCAATCACCCGTCAGTGGGGTTGATCTGGGGAGAGCAAATCGGCATAGAACCCAGTTAAGCTATCGCTGTAGTTGAAATCACAATGTTGGTGAACGCGTTACTCCCCGGAAAGGATAATAGCGCGTTCGTTACCCACCATAGACACCTGCGGTCCAGAGTTTTGCAAATATCTCAGCAACGTTGTGGTTGTATTTCGCTTAGTAACCTGCCATGAAAATTATAGAAGGCAGAAAACAAAACGTTAAACATTAATGCCAGTGTTTGAAATAGGTTCCTCTCATTTCTAGGGAACAGCATCCAAAATGAACATGTAGGCCTTACTAGCAAGAAATCTAATCGCAATTAGGGGAGATTTACGAGAATCTAAGAATCCACTTGAGAGGTAATATTTAGAGATTATCATCTCTCTCGCGGAGAATATCCTCATTCCTATAAATATGCTAGAGATGTCAACAACCTATCAAAACAAGTACATTTTCATAAATCGCACTTATCTGAACAACATCGTGTAAGGATTGCCATTCAATATCGTTTTTATTCCTTTCATACCTGACTTTCTTCATTCCTCCACCTCTGCCAAAGTGGAAATAAGAACAGAGTTTTGCGTGGAAAAGAACAGAAAGAAATGTTCCATTCATTTTTTTTCACTTTATAAAAAATGTTACTACTTTAACTCACGAGTTTGGATTGCAGTTGAGAAGGTCAGAGTAGAGAGTTTGATTCGGAAGTCGTCCTTCTACTGATGTTTTAGAGCGCATTTGCTTTTCAATCGAGCCGAGAATTACTGAATACTAAAAATTACTTTACAAAGATTTTTTCTTGGTTTAAATCTACCTACTGGAGAGTAACTATGTGTAACTCCCACGACAGACTTTCTATTAACCTCGGCATTGATCAAGTACTTAGTGGAAACCTTATAGAAAGCAGCTCTGAGGAAGGCGAAATCCGCCGAAACATCAGCTTATTCGTGAATAAACAATAATAATAATAACACCTCACCTTTTTTCAACAAAAATACGAAGAGTAATTATGTGTCTTCCACAATGATGCTGAGATATTTGCAAAACTACGGAGCGCAGGTTCTGAGGTCGGGAACGAACGCACTATTACCCTTTCCGGGGGTTAACGCGTTCACCACCACACCATGTGGATCCTTCGTTTCGCCTCTCTCTCTCTGCTAGTTCTATCGATCCCTGCTATCCGCAATCAGCCATCAACGGGATTGATCTAGGGTGCCGAATCGGTTACGAACCCAATTCAACTAGGCTGTAGTCAAAATACTTGTCTTCTGTAGCGAAGTGTAAGATCGCCTTCGCAACTTGCGCATGCTACCAATTAGCAATTCTATCATTATATGGAGTGAATGAAAAGCGTGGTAAATAAGGTTAGGGATTTCTGTTTGAGATTCCAAATAGACATTAAAATAAGGCGCGATGGGGTTCGTTACCTATGTCCGTCCATCTCACACATCTTAAGCTTAGGGTGAAAACGTTGAGCACTGCAAGACCTGTGGACGACTTGGACTCTGTGGGATGGACGATGTTTGCTAGTGGGCCATTTCTTTCGCTAGTGCTTTCATTTTGTACATCATACAATCCTTATTCAAAATTTTAGTGTGGCTTTCATGACATTGTGAAAATCCTTCTCTCAAACGAGATGTCACTAGGTGAGTCAGATTTCTGAAAATCATAGTGATAAAAATTACTTCCTTTCCTCAGTTAGTGTTACTACACATTTTTCTGCTATCACTTATGCTTCTTAATGCATTTATTTAGCATTATTTTTTGTTTTATTACTTCCATGTGGTCCACTTCATGTGCCGAAGGTGTTCAGTACACCTGTTTCACAACACACTCTCGCTTTTCGAAATACAGTAAGATCGACTTATTTTCCGATAAAGTCGCGTTTTATTTTATAAGATTAAGCCCTCAACGGTTTACCGCCTTACTGTAACTGGCAGGTGATTCTTCTAGGTTTCGGAATGCTATGTACTGCGATAGTTCATCGCACCACCAGGGCGCGAAACTGAGAAGAAGAGCGAAGTTTCTCTCCTGAAGCCCAGCTAAGAATAAACCAACGCCAGGATCTATCACCGTCCTGGTACCAAACTAGTTGTGCGGTGGCAAATCTCTTTCTGATCCACAAGAGTGACGACTGTCTGGGACAGGTGGTCTTTCAACGAACAGGTGGTTCCGAGGTTGAAGACGTAGTCGACGCCATGGATGACTAGTCAAACAATGTTCTACGACCTCTGAGTATTTGATGAAAATAATTCTGGATATATGTGATCTTGTAAACTGATCTTCTTAAGCTGACGCGAGGTTGGTACAGATCTTCGTTGTCGTTGTCGTTGTTTTTGATGTTATTGAACGATGGCTGACGTTTCGGCGACTTCGCCTTCCTCAGAGCCTGGACGTACTTTGTGTTAGAATACTTTTTATTATTCGGTGGAAAAGAAGGTTAAAGTATTAATGAAGATCAAACTTTTAAATAGACGCCATATTGAACAGAAAGGTCACTCACCGTGATGTTAAGTGCGGGACTGGCCCACACGTAGCTCACGCGAGCAAGACACGCCCCGGGGTCAAAATATCACTTTGAAATAGGGCGCCAGGTCACGCGTGATAGTGAGGCATTCGTCCTTCCGGTTCATCCTTGGATTTTTGAAATTTATCCAAAACGCCTCAAGAGTTTTGCGCGTTGATGTTTTTGATTCCTGCGCTAGGATCCGCACATTCATTTCAAAATCATCGCCGTTGTGCTTTTGTGCCCTATGCGTACCTAGAGGGGTGTTTAAACGGATTTTAGCTTTTCCATCTAGATGAAAGGGACCACCGCTGGTCAAGTCCCAAGTAAAAGCCCTAAAATAGACTGCGCACCAAGAACATCCAGAGTTACTGTGCTAGGAGGTATAACGCTTCCGGAAAATGTGCGTTCCTTGTTAGAATTGGGTCCGCGTTTTGCACCTAGTCAACCCATTTCTAAACCAATCCTGCGCAGGATCACGTTTAGTCTACATAAACTTCAAAATCAGCTACGTTACAGGGTTAGGCTAGAAAGGTTAGGTAAAGTAGTACCATGGGGGGAACTACCACCGATACCCTTTCCCCGAACATTCTTTAAACAAGAGCTACCAAATAGCGATATTGACCCTACATTTCGGTTATTTTCGGACGAAATTCTCCGCATACTTAATCACTACCAAAAACGAAAAAGAAGCTCCAACCTCACAAACCAACAAAAATGTGGTAGGCGCCAGGTTAGAGAGCTTTTGAATTCAAAATCTATTAGACTTTCTATTAGTGATAAAGGCGGAGAATTTGTAGTTCTTCCTAGTCAGTTCGATATTAGGATAACAGAGAAGCACCTCAGTGATGTTTCCCTCCATCGAACATCCTCTGAAAAGGAATACAGAAATCAATACCGAAAATTAAATCAAGAATGAATCAGCACGGCTAAGGCCGCGGGTTTAGAGCCTTCAGTAATTTCTCGACTTAAGAACGAATACCCGATTTGTCCTGTCCTTTACTTGCTTATTAAAACACATAAGCTTACTTCAACTGATGATATTACATCAACGAACCCATCATCATATAAAGTTAGACCTATCATCACTTGCATAGGCCGGCCAACG
>UYYA01000639.1:0-41490 GCA_900624975.1 Angiostrongylus costaricensis | reverse complement strand
CTCCTGTAAGACGTATGGTGACGAATACATTGGCGAAACGGGTAGACCCCTCTGTGTCCGCATGAAAGAACACCTAGCCGACAGAAATAGACCAAATACCCCGCTAGGCACGCATAGGACCCAGAGACATAACGGGGACGACTTCGAAGTATGTGTCACGATCCTCGCACGCGAATCAAGAACACAGTCGCGAAAAACTCTCGAGGCACTCTGGATTAATTCCAGAAATCCGAAAATGAACCGCAGGGAAGAATGCCTCATTATCACGCGTGATATAGGGCAGTATATAAAACTGCTTTTCTGATGTGAGGGGCACATTATACTTCCACGTGATTTCTGTGCGGTTGGTCTCTACGTGACATACTTAGTGGAAACCTCATAGAAAGCGGTGAGTGTGCAAAGCTGTGTTCAAAGTGATTGAAATCTTTGTTTGGAGTTTCTTTGTTTGGTTATGGAGGCGTCTGGCCGAGTGGATTGCTATCAACTTGACCTTTCCAGGCTCTGAAGAAAGCGAAATCCGCCGAAACGTCAGCTTAATCGTGAACAAAGAATAGTAACACCTCGCGTTTGCTCAACAAAAATACGAAGAAGATCCTTGGGTTGTTAACGACACAAGAAGAAGGTCATGACTCGATGGTGCCATTTGTTCTCGAGAATCTCGAGCGAAAGTTACTATGCTCTCGTCATGGAAAATCGTCTCTCTCATAAACTCCTGAGCGATCGCTACGCTCTCGTAGGCTGTGGCCTGTAACAACGATGATTGAACAACTAGAAAGACCGACTTTCTATAAACCTCGGCATAGATAGTTGATATATTTATTTATGTGATCTTATAAACTGATCTTCTTAAGCTGACGCGAGGTTGGTACAGGTCTTCGTTGTCGTTGTCGTTGTTTTTGATGTCATTGATCGATGGCTTTCGTCGAAAACAACGCGTGGGCCAGTCCCGCACGTAACATCCCGGCTCTGAGGAAGGCGAAGTCGCCGAAACGTCAGCCATCGATCAATAACATCAAAAAGGACGACAACGACAACGAAGATCTATACCAGCCTCGCGTCAGCTGAAGAAGATCAGTTTATAAGATCACATAAATAAATAGTTGATTGAACATTTTACCGCTCTACGGACTTGTAGTTTGTTTATTGGGAAGATGTGTGGCGTAAGTAATATAAATAATATTTTGTGTTCGTAGTTTGATATTCACAACCGAGCGGAACAGTGCACCCGAAGCTGTTAGTGTACTCACCAGTGCAAGTAGTAAGTGTAGATATGTAGCCGTGCGTAAGACGTGAGCTCTAGGAGGGAGTAAACGCGGTTCGATCTGGCCTGGGATTCAAGTTTTGCAAATATCTCAGCATCATCGCGGTTGTATTTCACGTAATACCACATCGTAGAAAAAGTACTAATGGGCAGCAGGCAAAAGTTATATAGTGTGACTAAGTGTAGGTTTAGCTTAACTCGAACCTAAACCATCGTGTAGGCGAAGCAGTGATGGTGATAGTGGAGCTCTCTGCACTGCTAATCACCATAGCTTTTTGAATAACATTAGAAATTTGGTTTTAGTTAGGCTTCTCGGATTTTGACGTCGATTTTGTGATTTCATCTTTCTTCTTTATGTTTTAGCTGTAGTTTTCCCTTCGGATGCTGTACTGTAATATACCACAGTGCAGTTCACTTTATGGACTTCTGCTATGACATATTTTACGGGTTAACGGGTTAAAGTTTCAGATATCAAGACATCAGTTTCTGAAAATCTACTTCTGTGAGTTTAAAATCGCGCATAGTGCATCACAAGAGACGTTAGTGGATATAGTACAAAGGAACTTTTATTAAGTGCGCAGTGCAGTATTGGTTTGGAAAATTTCTTCATGGCGAATACGACCTTGAAGGTGGGAGAGGTTAAGAACGTCCTTCTACTATTGTCGACGCTGAATCGAAGGTTTCCGTGCAAGTAAATATCTATTCGAAAAGTTGCAGAAGAACTCGATGTAAACATCTTAGGTTTTTAAAAAGATTTCATGAACAATAGGCGGCTGAAGAGGTCCGACAATTGGATGCCCCATGGATTGAATGACAATCGGAGAAGTTGCCATTTTGTGGAATCTCTGGCGCTTCGTCTACCAACCAAAGCCATCCGTTACTCGACCGTGTTGTGACGTAAGAGGAGAAATATGTGTGATATGGTGTTATATGTGACAACCGGTGACCATTGGTTCAGTAGCTGAATCGCCATGAAGCTCCTTAGCACCTCCCAAAACCGAAGTAGCACCAGAAGAAGGTCATGCCGACCGTTTGATGGTGTACAGCTGGTTCAATACCTCACAACTTCCCGAATTCATGTGAAACGATCACGGCATAGAAGTGTGTCTAAAAAATCGAAGGTGTTCACCCGAAACTTCAACTGCTGCTCCTCTCATTAGTTGAGAAGCGAGGAATCCTTATTCGCGATAACGCGCAGCCTCACGATGCATTACCGACGCCGCAGAAGTTGAACGAGCTGAACTACGAAACTCCGATTTATCTCCCATATTCACCAGACATCTCCAACGACTAGCACTTTTCGATAAGTTCCACTGCGAGGAATGCTTCAGAAACGAAGTCGAGGCCGAAAATGCCTCCAAGGACTTTATATCCTCCAGAAGTTCAGAACTTTCCGCGGCTGCTATAATAAACTTTGTTTTCGTGGGGAAAAAGCTGTCGATCCCACTTATTTTTGTTTCGATTAATAAAGTTTACTCTCAACTGGAATAAGCTAGTTCGGAAATGCGGGTCCAAATGCGACATTGATTTCAGAAACTTAATAGTTTAGTAGCTGGTAATTCACCAGGGTTTTAGAGGTGTTTTCTCGTTTAAGAACGTGCAGCTTTAATGGTTCGACTTCAGAATTTCACGAGGGTGTTCAACCTTTATGTTTTGATGTCAGTTTCTACTTCTGATTTTCAAAAAAATTTATGGGGCGTCATTGAGGCATTGAACTTTCAGGAACAATTCGACCGTTATCAACGAATCATTCTTCGTAATGCTCTAGTGAATACGCAGGATTTTGCTCTGTGTCCGCGTATTCGCTGTCAACATCCGGGAGAAATCAGCGGCTCGTGAGTGGCCATTTCTGATCCTTCGCCTATTTTCCTTAAAGCGTATTCAGCACAGGTTTTAGTTTACTTTACTTGTATATGTGGCGCTAAGTTGACATATTTTGTCTTACATCAGTCCAGTTCATTAATGACCTCGTTCATGATATTCAGAACTCCCAACTTGGCAACGTGTCTTGTTTGCAACTTCTGTTTCTGTACAAAGTGTCGTAGAGCATACCATGGAGTTGATCAATGCAGAATGACTGCAGTTACTGGTAGGTTTATTTCTTTTTGTGATTGTAGGAATGATTTTCAATACGACTGTTTTCATATGAGATATCACATCGCAGTGAATGATTCATACCATCTTCGATATATCTTCGATATATATCAGACTTTAGCTCTATTTTTCATTGCGACAAGTTTGGTAGTTAATTTGTTTGTCGAGGATGAAAGTTCGAATATTTGCTTTATGCAAATCGTTCTACTTCTTTACGTATATGTTCAAAACACCTGCGAATCCAATCTAGAAAAGGGTTACGGTGGAGCATGTCGTCGATTTACCCCTTTCACGATTATGCACATTGATTTCAATATGAACGCTGCTATACGTTTCTTCGTTTCTTACCGTACCTCTTGATTTCAATGCTCATCTCGAGTGCACTCTAATCACACGCCATCCGTCAAGCCATCCCAAGGCGGCCACGGTCGTAAACGGGGCAAACCTCTTATATTGTATCAACTATTTAGTGCACAACGTTGACGAAAATTGTTTCCGTTTCAATATTTTCACGTAGATACACCATTTCTTGATCACAGAATGCTTTCATGACCCATTGTAGCCGATAGATTTCTTGTCGAACGCAGGTTTTATACTGAGACAAGTTAGGTGTTTTCAGCCATCCTTACAAAGAGCCGTTTCGGTCGTTGGAATGCTATCGCGGTGAATATGAAAAACATGAAAGGGACGCAGAAATACACTTCATCTGTCACACAAAGCCGTATGGGAAGCTGGTGGCATCTTGCTTAGAAAATGGAAGAATTTTTGTGATCACACACAAGGTGTTCAAGAGCATGGGAACATTTACAGAAGAGCATAGCAATTATGTAGAAGCTAGAAGGACATGGAAAAAATGTGATGGAATCGAACATGGAACAATAATCTCAAGGAACTAGTGCATTGTGCCTCCTAATCGAGTTGACGGACCTTACATTTTTATTTCATTGCGCGTTCCGATCGCGTTACAGTGACCCGTGGTCCAGCAAGTTGACTCGTAAAGATTGCAGAAGTTGTGAAAGAGTTATCAGCTGAAATGTTGTTATTTCTCTCTTTATCTCTCAGCGTTACAGTCTCACGAATGATTGAGAACGAGGACGGCTTGTTGACGTTTAAAGAGGTTACTGTTGATGAATATTTGGCCGCGGACGAGTCTCAGCGTAAGGAGATGGCGGAGTGGTATGGAGGTATCGAAAAACTTGAAGTGAGCTTTTTTGGTTTTTAAAATCTGTCTTTTTTTTCTATGACCCGTTTCACATCTACTGTGCGGATCTCAACATTTCACGCATTCAATTCGTTACCTCGCATCATAGCCATCGCGAAGGTCTTCCAAGTTATTACGTTTGGCTTCGGCTGCTGCTTGAAGGTTTTCTTTCCATCATGAATGTCGTTGAATTCTAGTACACTCGATTCTTCCTGGAGTTATGAAATAGCCGGGTCAGAGCGTTGCCACTTAGGTTGCAGAACGTGAACTTTTTGCTAGGCATGCCGGGTCCCAATTTTTCGCCATCGGGTGGATGAGAGGCGTGATAAGCCAGCCTAGCGCGAGTTTGCACCATCACCGTGCTCATGATGATCGACATCGCCACTATTGTGTCTCCTAAAATTTTTCCATAATTTTTATTTCGCATTTCTAGGATATTCTGTACAAATCCTCCACCTTAAGAGGATGGTCAGCACGTGGGTCCTGAGTCTTGATGGTTTTGTTAGCCGTTTGTTCAGTCTCATTGAAGTATATGGTGGAGTGAAAGCAATTATCTGACAGTCTGGACTGGGAAAGGATAAAGGATAAAGCTCTTGGCGTTGATCAATCCCTAAAGGATGCACCATCCATCCGACTTCAATAAGTGTCGTTGGAGGTGGTTGAATGCATATCTGGCCTTTGAAATGGCTCGCAGTGGACCACCGATTTATCGAGCCAGTGATGATATCCTCCTACGCAAGTCTACTACCAATTTGTCGATCCCGTATGGATAGAAGATTTGGTGAGCCTTGTGCCCAGAATCCCATGTGTACTACAGGGCACCTGCGACCACTGTGCTATGCACGCTCTTAATATCTTTAAATATTATTCTAACTTTCAATATAGGAAGTTCCTTAGTGACGAAATTTATCGTAAGGCTGCGATGGATGAAGCAATGGGACGTTCCGACCAGCGTTCACAGGAGTGGCTTCAGAAATACACGAGGAATTGCCCTGCCTGTGGAATCCCCATTATAGTAATTTTCGATTTTTCCATCCAACAGCTTTGTACAGTAAAACGTGAACACATCAATTTAGTTGATAAACGATTGCAATTATGTGTTCTGCCCTTGTGGAACGTCATTTTGCTATGGTTGTGGGACGATTTTTGCGAGTGAGGGGGTTTTTAAGGTGAGTTTCCTGCGATTATCGTAATTGTTAGGTTATGCAGATATATAAATATTATATAAATATATACATGTATGTATATGCATATTTGTATTGACCGAACAATTCAATTATGAGTTTCCTTACAGAGTCGGAAAGCTTTGCTAAGGGAGTTTGCACCATGCGTGCACAGAGTAGATCGATCTTGATCCGGTGCTGGATCTCAACGATCTTGATCCGGTGCTGGATCTCAACTAGTGTAATCCACAGGTTTCTCAGTAAATATGATTTTGTGATAAAATGCGTTTGAGGGTTCCTGGAGCTTGTCGTCATATTGTATAATATAGTTGTATAATTATTTCGTTCCATATTTGTGTAATGCGAATAGAAGTTTTGTATTTTGCATTTTATGCTTTCATTTTATTTTTCTTTTTTTGGATGTTCAAGATTCGGTTGGTAAACTTCGTGTTTCCCTATGTCTTAATTCAGAAACAGAAATTATTATCAGGTTTATTGCTGTTAGCACAGTTTTTTTTGTAACGAGATTGTAGGCATTTAATCTTCGTCGAAGATGTCATCTACAAAGGCTTCTCTGGCTGATTATCAGCCTAGAGAGGCGAATGTTTTGGATGAACTCTTGAAGTATCTTACTTACTTACTTGGATACTTGGACGATCCGTCTTCACTAGTTGTACGGGCTCTAGCGCAATCTCCACTTTCTTTTTAGAGACTTGCTGGCTAAGCAATTGTGGTTCTTTGGGATCCTGAGGTCGGCCTGGCCAAAGTCTGCCCCGGGTCGTCAGCACCATAGGCAGTTGCAGCCCTCGTGAATCAGAGGGGGACTTGAACTATCTAGGATAATATTTAATTGAGGACTTGAACTATCTAGGATAATATTTAATTTAGTATACTTAATCACACCTTCCATATACCTGATGAACTGGTGTACTTGCATGTGTAGTATGTATACAGATTGTTATTTTCACACTGCTGTGGCCAAAACCCTTAAATCAAGCGTCAGAGAAGATAACACGTCGTAGGATTGTAGTGATTTACAGCGTATCACTTTTGGTACCGTTCACTTTTTCTTTGCCTTTTTTTTTCCAGGCGTGTTAGTTCTCTCATCTTAGAATGTCTACGGTGAACCTTATACCGTAGTTGCCCCTGTTTTCTTTAAAATATCAACATATTGAATGTATAGGCTGTTGTAACAGATTGGCAAAACTACTGTCGCCTTCCCTCTTCTCGATGTGTAAATTCACAGCAGGTAATAATCAAATAGGTTTTCCTCACTAGCTGAGAGAGTTTTACAGGGCGCGAAATGAGTCGGAAGAACGACAAGGACTTTGTGAAACTTCATTTTTCATTTAAGAAGTGCACTCTATGAGTAACTAGATTGGATCTTAATTGTTCAGCAAAGATTAAGAATTGGATAAAAATACAAATGTTGTTCACATAAATAGTTAGATTTATCTCATAGAAATTCTTATCTAGAAACTCAGAAGGGCTAAATTAGTGTTTGGAAACGCTGTTATTCTAGAAAGAACGCAGCCTCTATCTGGAAAAGTGTAGCGATCCAGATCGTAGGAAAAGAACGGCGTGCTCGAGGTAAAAATTAGCGGTGAAGTGGACATTCTACCAAGGATCGTACGATTCCTAGTGATTGTCGCTGACTAGCCGTTCGAATGTTTAAGTGTCCTGTGATGTTTCTTGGCTAATTCAGTGAATTTAGTGCCGAGTAAATGCCTGATACAAACCAGTATTGATTTTGTGGATGGAGTGGTTTGATAAGCATAAAGAGGCGAGATCAAGTCGCTGCATATTTTCGAGTGAAGCTCCCAGCTTGCTTGCAAACTTTTTAGCAAACGGCAACACATTTTTTCCCACAGACTGATTCTGTCAGTTATAGAACGATACGCAGCTTATTCATGAATCTATAAAGTTGGCACGAAAACGTTAAGCCGTCTCTGTGAAGCTCAAGGTCCGAAAACGGTGCCGCTTAGCTTCCATCCTATTTAAATGAGGCAGTAATTTTTTAGGAGAGATAGGTAACGGTAATTGCGATGAGAATTGTGAAATGCAATCATGTGGGCATTGGTATGACGTCTTCTATCTACTACTATTATCTCCCTGAAGTGATTTATCATGGATATTTCAGGAATGACGTTAAAGGAATGCTCGATTTGATAGCTACAGCTTTTCCCGCTTCTATTATTCGCCTTTAGTCTCGTCTAACCTGAAGCAGATTGTACTGCAAGCAGTTGCAGAATCACCGATTAACAGCTAGTCGCGTGTTCAAATGATACCTTGCTATAGGTATAGTGCAGCCGAGAGAGGAAAATCCTTTTAACTCTTTAGACTTTGAGGTGAGGGTCGTAAACCAGGACTGCGTATTTGTCTTCTAATTCAGAAATCATCCACTGTTACAATCAAAACGAATCGTGATCTTGTTTAGCTGGGAAATTCTTTTCCTATGAAACCACGTTTTGATCGTTTCCTTGAGAAAACAAAGAAGCCTTTTGTATGCGAAAGGATTGCATTGTTTGCGAAAGGATCACAACATTTACTTTACAGTTACCATTTCGGTGGATTTCACCTCTCTCCGGCGCTTTGCATTAGGTTCTCCCATTTGCTTGCCGAAGAAAAACAGTGAAGAATCTACAAGACAACGACGACCATGTCCAACCTGCTAGTAATTGTCGTCTACAAGCTCTTCACACGAATTGCCCTCAGCATTACTGAGAGGTTATTGGAAGGACGACAGCCATAGCTTACAACGGTTTGCCCCTCATCATGACTGGGAGATTTTCCTGGGTGTCGAGCTGCGATGTATAGCGATGGGATTCATGATTCATCACCCCCACTCCGCCCAACAGCACGTTGATGAGTCCAGCGTTTCCATAAGGAAGCCCGGCTAAGAGTAAATCAATACCAGGATCCACCAGCGTCCTGGTATCAAACCAGTCGCACGGTGGCAAATCTCACTCTGATCCACAAGAGCTGCGACTGCCCGTGGTGGTGACGACCCAGCGCAGACTTTGGTCAAGCTGACCTTGGGACTCCACGAAACAGGGAACGAAATGGATAAAAAACTAGTGGAAAATCTAATCACCCAAAATATCTCCAGCGAGGCAACTGAAACTTTAAGATGAAGCAACGAAGGCTGCGCAGTCAGGTAGAAATACCGGGGCTTCATTTGCCCACTGATTCGGAATGTACTCCCAGAAATGTCACAGTTATGAAAACCGGTTGTTTCGAACTCAACACGTTTCAAACACCTGAAATTCTTAGGGACAGTCAAAGAACTCGAAAAATAGTTGGCACTTGAATTACTGATGAAAATATGCCGTAGCTTGCCATTAATTTCTAAGCCACACCGTACTTCATGCAGCAACTATGCAACCAACAAAGTGAGTAACTAGTCAACTTTTCAGCTTTGCAATTGAAAATTGGGGTATTAATTTCAGTGCGACGTTAAATTTGACTCAGGATCTACTAGTTTCTCTGAAAATTGACCCTATACAGAGTTACAGTAAGCAGGGAAAAGAAAAGAGAAAAGATAGGGATCAAACACTGAAGCGCTCACATGGGAAAGTCGTACGACTAAACGATATTGTGGATCGGATTCGAGAGGCGCAGTAACATGAGCCTCGTCTGTACTTTCCAGTTGGGAATTCAGTGTTGATAACAGCTCATGCTACCTGCATAAATAAATAGATAGATGGCGTAAAAAGCTTCGACGCCGTATGCATGCTTCACAGCAGCTGTTTGCTCTTCATTCCGGTAATGGGGTAGTTGCTGATGTTGAAGTGGAGTGTTTCGCTCTTCCATGGCAAGACCAAGCAAAAAAGACGTATAGTTACCCGCAACTAAGAGGAAAGTCTGTGGGGAAAACGGTGAAAATAGAGGGCCTCATCCGTAGTGTGGTGCTCTTTGTGTCCTTGAGGTGAGGGTTCATTAGGAAAACTCCAGCGCACTACATTAACGAGTGGAAATTTCATTGGGGTCCCCAAGTAAAACAAGCGGAATGAATGATGAATTTTCGCTATCCCATAGCGCCCAATCAACTAAAACAATTATTATAACGCTGATTCATCGGCTACGTCCTTCCCACGACGTAATACACAGAACTGTACTCACTCTTTAAATATTCGTCCTACTTTATTGCTTATTCAAGCTTAGGACTACCTACTAGAAGCAAAAATACCGCTTGAAGAGTATAACCGGAAATTATAACTACCTCCAGCTTCCTTTGCTATACAAATAATTATGTGACATTTTTAGAATAACAAAATTACGTGGACCTTCTAACGGTTCACCTCCTCATCGTGGTTGGAGGTGTACCTCGTGTCGGCCTGCGATGTACAGCAGGAGGATTCAGCCACTAAGCAGGGTCTCCCAAGCTGAGGAGTCCAGCGTTTCCATTAGGAAGTTTAGCTAAGAGTAAACCAATATCAGGATCCACCACCGTCTTGATATCAAGGTCGCATGGTAGCAAATCTCCCTCTGATCCACAAGGGCTGCAACTGCCAGTGGTGCTGAAGAACTGAGGCAGACATTGACCAGGCTGACCTCAGGGCTCCACAGGATCACAATGAACTCCAGCAAAACCTACCAAAACTCCAAACAATGGAGATTATGCTGTGACACGGAAATCCAGCTAGGACACACCATCCAAGTATCCAAGCAACGAAATTACGTGAAATTACTAGCTTCGCCCTCTATGCGTCGTTTTGGGAACTTCATGTGCAGTTATACACTTTCGGATTACTTACGAGAAGCCGGATTATGACGCGGATTAAGGATCTAACGGTTCTTAAAAAGAGTATCCAACCGTTATGGTAAAGCGATTCGCAGAAATTTGGAAATATAAATGTTCTTGGAAGGCGTCGTAAGATGGCTACAATCTTGATAAACCCGCGCAGTAGACCTTGTTTCTTCAGAAATTGGTTATAAATTGGAAGGAATATTCATTACGTGAAAGAATACAACATTTGTGGTTGCAATGTTTGTATAACTAGTAGTGGAACAAATACGATTGAAGCAGTGGAAGAGAACAAGGTTTTCTCTGTTTGGTTATGGAGGTGTTTGGCCGAGTGGATTGCTGTCAACTTGACCCTTCCAGGCTCTGAGGAAGGCGAAATCCGCAGAAACGTCAGCTTGTGCGTAAATAAAGAAATAAAATAGCACCTCATGCTTGCTGAACAGAAGCAGAAAGAGAACAAGGTGTTCAAGTGAAACCCTTAACAATACCTACTTACATCCAACAGACCACCAATAAGTGTACTTATGACAGTAATAATGCAATTCGAGTGGAAAGAATGATATGAACGGAGTTCATACCAGTTACTGATAAGAGTATCGGAACATACAGTACGGATCCTTACAACGGTTTAGCGCCTCATTGTGGCTGGGAGGTGTTTCTGGGTGTCGGGCTGCGATGTCCCTTGTCGATGGTTCACAGTTGCTCCTCTTGTCGATTTGGCGTCTCAGTCTCGCATCGAACCATACCTTCCTCAGTTGAGCATCTCTGATGAGCCAAGCACACCCGCGATGCTCTTTTATACAGGGCGGTTGTTGTTGATATGATTATGAGTTATAGCATATTTTTCAATTGATAATCGTCAACTGATAATCACATCAACAAGAACCGCCCTGTATAAAAGAGCATCGCGGGTGTGTTGACATGATTATCGGTTGATGATAACTTGTTTTTCAACTGGTAATCATATCAATGAACTGCCCTGTATAAAAGAGTGTCGCGGGTGTGTTCGGCTCACTCGAGATGCTCAACTGAAGAAGATCCGGTTCGATGCGAGACGAAGGCGCCACATCGAGAAGAGAAACAACTGCGGACCATCGACAAGGATCGTCGACTCTCATGAAAACGAAGACGTCGAAACGTTAGACGAATAGACATCTCATATCAACCTCGTGTAAGCTCAACAGTATAATCGTATGTTGATTTATAGTACCGAGAATAAATGACGGCCGGTTTCAAAATTATTGATCAGCCCTCAGTTTGAAATTGTCCGTTGCTCTGGATGGTCGCGCGTCGACAGCTTCCATTCGAAGTTTTCTCTCGGTAAGTCTGATTTTCCTCTGAAGTTGTTGAGTACTTCAGTTAATCAGTAGTCTTCCTGAACTCTATTGCTCTAATGAACGTTCTATTACTCTACTGTTTTCTCTTAGTGAGTCCTTACCACATTCATTTGAAAGCCCTCCACTTTTCCGCAACTCCAAACATGAAATTTTTTCGGTTTTATGGAATTCAATAATTATTAACATTTCCATAACTGAAACGCCTGTGCACAGCTTTAGCTTTGAAGCAGTTTCCATCCCATGCGCTTCCAAAAAAAGAGGCTTCTTTGACTTGACTTATGGGTTTTGCTTAGTAATATTTCATATTTTGTCCTTGTTTCTTCTTTTCTTATTATTACTTTCTTACTGCCGTTTTCGCCTATTAGTTTATCACTGTGATAAGGGGTCACCTTTTCATTCGTCTTTCAGAAAATTCCCACTTTCCGTTCCACCTTTCCGCAAGGGAACACAGAGCAGGTTCATGACAGAGCTCCGCTAACATATTTCGAATTGACTAAAAAAGAGAAATCCTATTCCGTGAGCGCTAGTTCGACGATGGCCAGTTTAGCCTGCTTAGTTTTTCTTCGTACGCGCTCAGTTAGGATTCGTTCATTCTTTTTCCATAATTATAAGTAGTTCTGGATTTAGCCATTGCAATCCTCTTGGAAGCACTGGCGTTAGGCACTGAAGACGCTGCGATTTTGTCCCCTATTCAGTCACAGTTGGAACACTCATACCACGCAGTCGGTGATTTGCCAAATGCTTGCATATCACTGCTGCGAGGTTGTGGCTTCAAGGCACGTTTTATTTGTTCCCTTTCATTTGTATTCCATTCACTCGTGGAATCGCTTCTAGACTAAGCAGCGATAAAGCCAAAGAGAGTGGGGTATGCGAAAACGTAGCTGTATTGACTGATCAGAATTTATTTGGTGATGCACTCATGTTCACCAATGGACAGATTGCAATCGCCATCACCACAATGGAAGCAACGGTATTGTCTCAGTTTTAGGTCTAATGTAAACTAAAATTATTTAATCTTGCATGTTGTAGGATTGTTTGGTGGGCGGTTTCTACAACCTTGCGGCCATCTACGTCCTTCGGGCGAGACAAATGGTAAAGAAAGTAAGCGTTAATGAGGAAGTTATCTGTCGGCGCTATGCATTTAGGCGGGAATACGACTGTTTCCAGGGACAAACCAGGAAAATATGTTCATTCGAAGATGAGAGTGCGTGGGCTGAGTCTACTGAGAATTTGTTGTCTGACTCTTCTTATATCAGCGATTTGAATGAAGCTTAGTCTCTCTACAGGTTAGTTCTTCCTTTTTTGTTTCCGGTATGTTTTAGTGTCTCGATCTATTATATTTCGTAGCCTTTGATTTCCAGCAAATGCGTGTCTGCATGTAGAAGCTTGGTAGATGAATCTGCACGTGGTCGCGTATATGGTTGTGTAGGAAATGCCTTGCACTTGGTGATTATACTCGGGCACCATTCTATCATGAGAACGCAAGTCATTCAACATTTCCGCTTTATACTCCTTATTGTGATTTGTTACATTAGTTTTTTCTTTCCTTATCCGGAGCGTTCGTCGTTCGTAAGAAAGTAAACGCTAGTCGGGAGGATATTTTTCGGCGGGTTGTGCAACAGTACATCTTTTTCCAGTAATCACGCGGCAAACAATATACACGTGAAGATGAGTGTACGTGGATGGAGTCTTGCAAGAAGTCGTTGTCTTATTATTTTCATATCAGCGGTTTGAAACGGCTTTTTCTTTTTACTGGTTAGTTCTTGTTGAGCTGATGCGAGGTTAATATAGGGTTTCACCGTCGTCGTTGTTGTTGTTGTTGCTGTTGGTCGATGATTGACGTTTCGGCGATTTCACCTTCCTCATAGCCGTGCTGTTACGAGTGTTACTGGTTAGTTCTGTTTGTCTTGTTTCTAGTATGTTGTTCTAGTGTCTTAACCTATCATATTCTGTAGCATTTTATTTCCAGTACATGCGCGCGTATTTATAAAAGCTTGGCAGATCAATCTGGATGTGGTCGCGCGTATGATTGTGCAGGAAATGTCTCGCACTTACTCGGTGATTATAGTGGACCATCAGATTATCATCAGAAAGTAAGTTGTTTAGCATTTCTGCTTCATATTTACCATGGTGATTTGTTACTATCAGTATTTTTTTCCCTACCAACGGTTTAGCTCCTTATCTTGGCTGGGAGGTGTTGCTGGGTGTCGGGTTGCGACGTATAGTGTTGGGATTCATCCCCCCTGCTGGAGTCTTACCATGGCATTTTTGTTAGGATACTCCTCTGAATACAAGCTTTATCTTTTTATTTAGTGCCTATTCTTTTTTCGCGGCAGGGTATGATGTGAAATACAACCACAAGGATGCTGAGATATGAGCAAAAGTCGAAATTTCACGTGAGCTTCGGTTTGTGTGGTAGATAGTCACCGGTCAAGGTAATCGGAAGTTCGAAGCACACCAGAGGTCTCTAGTTTTACTTGTACTTCAATATCCTTGTGGTTGTACTCCTCTAAATACTTCTGACCATGAGTGGTACATCGATGAGGAGAAATTTTGACCTAAAAACTTGGCAACGTTTGCTGATTAAAATCTCGTCGTGCGATTTGAGCTTCATACTGTGCTGAACGTAGGGATCAAATTAGCGCAGTAAATGAAAAATATGATTAATAGGAAATCAGTAGAACTGCTATTCATAGTGAACATAAGTATCATGAAATATCATGAAATTTTATTCATAATTGATTTTTTGTGTTCTTATAATTATCAACTATGTGTTACTAGGACCCACCACCGTCCTGGTATAAAAGTCGCATGGTGGTAAATCTCCCTCTGATCCACAAGGGCTGCGACTGTTTGTGGTGGTGACAACCTGAGGCAGACTTTGGCCAGGCTAACCTCTGGATTCCAAGGAACCACAATGGCTTAACCAGCAAATCTCCAAAAAATGGAGGTTTTGCTGGGACCCGCAAAACTAGTGAAGGCGGGCAATTCAGGTATTCAAGTAAGCGATTAATCGGTGTGTTATCTCATTCATTAGCTAAAGCGAGGTCCTTATAAAAATTTGTTCAGCTACCTTTTTGGTCTTCCAGCTTTCTTCCGAGCAACAGTGATTCGAATCTCGAAGCATCATTCGAATAAAATATCAGAGCAGAGGGAAGGAGAAATTGAAGGCGTCGAAGAATTTGTGGAATAAATTTCTTCAACAACCGTCCGCTAACTTGTCAATGGAACAAAGCATTGATTATTCATGTCCACGTTAATGAAATTCAGTTTACAAGAGATTACGAAATGAAACAAAACCTGAAAGATGCTGGGATATGAGCAAAATTCAGAACCTCATGTGGCCTTCGAACTCGCGATTATCCTTTCCGAAAGGTTACGTGTTATCCACTGCTCAAACCGAGGCCCCTGTTTTTCTTATCTCTCAGGGATTTTTTGCCCTAATGGTGCCATTAGTAATCATCCTACAAAGGGAGTGATCTGGTGAGCACTAGTCGGCATTGAACCCAGTTAATTAGTTGAAATCGAAATCGGTTTCGAGTTTTGCTCACATTTAACCACCCTTGTGATTGTACTTCACACAGCGTCCTACCATGAAAAATGAAAGAGTAGCAGTAAATAAAAGTCAAACATCATCAATTATGTTTCGGAGCGACTTATGGAATAGTTTTGCTGTATATCTGAGCCTTCCAACGGTTTACCGCCTCATCGAGGCTGGGAGGTGTTCCTGGGTGTCGGACTGCGATCTACAGCGGTGATTTATCTCTTGGCAGGGTCTCCCAAGCTGGGAAGGAGTCCAGCGTTTTCACCAGGAAGCATTGCAAAGAGTAAACCAATACAAGGATCCAGCACGGTCCTGGTATCAAACTAGTCACATGCTGGCAAATTTCCCTCTCATGCGCAAGGACTGTGCTGTGACTCCATGTGGTGGTGGCGACCTAGAGCAGACTTTGGCCAGGCTAACCTCGGATTTTAGGGAACCACAATAACTTAACCGGCAAATGTCCGGAAAATGGAGATTATGCTGGGGCTCGCCCAACTAGTGAGGACGGGCCATTCAAGTATCAAATAAGTATATCTGAGCAAACATCTCCCTCCCATGCCCGCTTTCTCGCTTATGACATTCATTGTCTACGAAAACGTAGTGCTGAAAAGTTTGATCGAAAACATTTCTAGCAACGATCCTTCACAGAAAGTGAAAATTGCTAGTCAGGAATGAAGGATCAATCGAGAAAACGAGGACGCAACCTGCGCATTGTAAATCCTATCTCTGCACCACTAATCGACACCAGAGTATTTCTTAATAGGAGCTGGTCCGCACGGAAACAATGAGTAGGTAAAAAGTCGTATCGTTATTGTCCGAAGTCGGAAGCCTTTTCGTGCTTCACTTCACTTCCTGCTGTGTATCGCATGTGTAGCAATGGTAATGACAAGAAGAAGATTCATTACGATTTCACATCGTCCAAATGTTGTCGCTTTGTTTATGCAGTTTTTGCAAGGTGGTGTGGTTCTCACACTTTCCTCGAACACACTCGCCAACGTAGCAAATTCTCGTGCCTTCGAATCCGGAGCATTTTCCGCCGAGACGAACTTTCGCCATACAATGTGATTCGCTCTTTTCTGGCACGTGACAGAAGAGGTATCTAAAATGATAGAGTGATTAACTCTTGGGAAACTAGCAACTGGTTCTATGAAGACTTCGAAAAATCAAATGACATCGCAGTTTAACTGGTGTGGAGTGGCAAAAGAGTATCAGTAGTGATGAAGAACAACTAAGCCCAAATATGCTGGTTTTTCGCTTACTACTATCAAACAAATCCGTGGAAGTTCGCGGTTTCTTTCTACTATGACAAAGCACATAGATAAAAAAAGATAAAGCTCTTAGCGTTGATGAATCTCTGAGAGATGCGCCATGCATTCGACTTCACTAAGCATCGTTTGGAGGTGATTTCATGGGCATCCGGCTTTGCGACTCGCGGTGGGCTTCCGATGTATCAAGCCAGTGCTTCTGTCCTCCTAGATGGTACCAATTTGTCGACCCCGGGAGGATGGAAGGCTTGGTGGGCCATGGGCGCGGTGATCGATTCCACGTGTGTGTTGCAGCGCGCCACCGACCACTGCGCCAAATGTGGAATTACATAAATACGGCGCCAAAAAACCACACTTCTATGAAGCGAACAGACTCTGTGACAATAGAATCTCCAGACGTGTGGCGATACCTTTCAAAAGCCAAAAATTGAAAGATCAACAACTCACTTTGATCCGCACTCTGGATGCGTACGATTACAAATTGGACGTGGAGCGAATTCGTACAACTCGTCCGTGTAGGCATTCGACAACGCTTCTCCATTCGTCAACGGCTAGAAGTGAAACATGGATATTTTTGTTTTCAAACGAAAGAGACTTGGGAGGAGATGCGGTCCGGATTTATCCCCGCAAACTAAACACTTTACACACTTTCATTTGGCAAAAAAAGAAAACTTGGTCAAAGTTGTTTGACATTTTCTGTGATATGGAAGGAGAGTAATGAGCTCACATGCAACATGGGCATAACGCTGTCGATGTTGTGCCATGGTGGGAAACATTTCTCGTTGCTAGCGGGATAATCTCTCTCACGCTCAGTTCGACTCTACAATCTTTGTAAATATGCCCTCCAAAAAACAGATATCTCATTTGTATATAAGACGTTGAAAAAATATGTTAACAAAAGTTAAAAAATTAAACTCTGGGCATTGGCCAATCCCTGAGCGATGCGTTATGCATTCTACTTCATTAAGCATTGTTTGGAGCTGATTGGATGCATATTTGGCCTACACAGTGGCTCGCGGTGGCTTAGTGATGTATTAAGTCAGTGCTGCTTTCCTTCTAGATGGGTCTGCTACCAATTCACCGATCCCGGAAGGAAGGTTTGGTGAGCCTGGGGTGCGGGGTCGAGACCATGTGTATTGAAGGGCACCTCTAACAAATGACTAACGTGGGCCCTTGGGCAAGAGTTAGTTATCGTTAATGTAATCTTACACGCTCGCCATGAATCTCCCTCTGACAGAAATCAAGAGTCGATCGGTCGAGAGCATACTTAGCTTATCACATTGTCCTGAGATGAACGTGGATTATTTTGAAGGAATCGACTTGTTTGCCTTCCAGATTGGCTTATAAGGTGTGTAGGGTAAGGTATAAGGTCATCGCAAACAAATAAACTTCTCGGTGGTTGATGGAGACCACCTTATCAAGGTCTGTGCAAATAAACCTCTACGGAATCCTTTAATATCCAATCAAATACAGCAAAAATAAAGAGCTTGATGGAGAAATTGTGTGAGGGGATTTTAGAGTGCTTCCATCACTGATATTTGCCGGAACACTTTTCAAATAAATCTTAAATTCTTTTCTTTTTCTGAGCACGCGATACGTGAAAGGATCGTACGAACATCCATGTTCTCACCAAGTACTACCTGCATATTTCGTCGCCACGATTCAAAGATGAGGTCGATCATTGAGTGATGGAATAGGAAGATGATATCGTTCGACGATGAATGCTGTTTTCCCATGTCGCCATCTTAACTAGATAAATTACCACAGGAGTGGAGGAATTCATTCAAAGGAAATGGATTCAAAAACGAATCATAAGGTACCGATAAAGAAATGGACGTAGTCATGAGAATATTCTAGCATCCTCGCATCCAGTGCGTTTTTTATAGGGCAACTCTGAAGTGATAATATGGTAGCAAAATCTGCCGTTCTTGGAGTAAATTTTGTTTATCGAATGCTAATCAATAGTGTGCAGCTCACTACTAAGTTCAAAGGCCACATTTCAATTGTTCCCACAAATTCTTTCAAGCTAAGAGTTATATTTTCCCTAAACGAATGTTTCCATATCAGTCTAACTTTTGAGTAACTTCTGCGGATTTGATGAAAACGTAAGTACTCAGAAAGAAAACGATTGCATGTTTCCTCTAAATTCGTAAAAAATTGTTCGTGATATTTCGTGGAAAATCCTGCCAATGGTTTACCACCTCATTGTGGCTGGGAGGTGCTACCGGATACCGAGATGTGGTGCACAGGCGAGGAATTCATCCCTGGCAGAGTCCCTCAAGCTGAGAAGGAGTTCAGCGCTTCCATCTGGAAGCCCAGCTGAGAATGAACCAATACTGGGATCTACCACCATCCTGGTACCAAATTAGTCGGATGGTGGCAAATCTTTCTCTGATCCATAACGGCGGTGACGACCTGGGGTAGATTTTGGCCAGGCTGACCTCGGGACCCCAGGGAGCCACAATGGCTAAACCAGCAGAACTCCAACAACGCAGATTATACTGGGGCTCGCACAACCAGTGAGGACGGACCGTCCATGTGTGCAAGTGGAAGCATATTTCATATTTCATGGAAGATAATCGCAGCAAATCTCAAAGAATTACAAACGACTGATTTTTGAACTTCATTGCGCAAATTTTTAATGAAATCTCTTCAAATATACCATGAAACATGATGATCCGACATTAGTTAGCGTTTGCGACTTTGTCGTCTTCTTCTTCATTTCACCGTGCAACTCGCCTTTGGTCTAGACCTCATATGTTCCTGACACTCCAATGTATTTGTATCCTCGTCATTCCTAAGCCCTCAAGTACTGCATGCCTTATGCGTCACTGTGACCTCTTCAACGAGTATTTTCGAGTCTTTTCTTTCCAATAGTTTTTTCCGTTCTCCCACTAAATAAAATTTTGGTTCTTTTGTCTTTACCGTAAGCGGCCTACTGCTACCGAGAACCATGTTGATATCAGGATTATTCACAATCCAGTCGATTCGAGCGTTATTCAGCAATTCGCCAGCTTTGTTCAATCCGAAGCCACGAAATATCCACGGACGACCCTAGAAACTCAATCATTTCTACCGTATTCCATCACTAAAACCTTTTATGTTAAAATATCGTAATTAGTTTTGTTAACTTGAGAAATGGCTTTAGTGTTCTTGTGCTAATCTGAACAAAAAAGAATAAGGTCTAGGAATGAGCAGATAATCCAGTTTGACAACGTCACCTCCATCGTAGTCCAGTTCGCGTATGGTCCAGAGACAACGAATCCGTCTTCATTCACTTTTCCAAAAAAGATGTCGGTAAATATTAATGAGTCGAGTGGTTCAGGAAGTTCAGAATCAAGTGTGCTATCCCAATATGGAACACCCATATTGGGATTCGGCGAAAAATGGCGGATGACCAGCTCGAATCTGCAAGAACTGCACTAGAGAGAGGTTTTCTTGCTAACAGCTCCATGCTCAAACTTTCAACCCTTCTCCTCAATCTTCCTCTAGTTTAAAAGCTTTTGCTCCTCTATTCGTCTTTTGCGGCCAATTCTCTTAATAAAATAGTACTCAAATATCATGGAGTTGCTGGTAGCGTCTGTAGGTCAATAACACGGCTGAGAGACATGCGAAACGAAACATCGGCGTGGTGTGGTGGTGAACGCGTTAGCTCCCCGGAAAGGATAATAGCGTGTTCGGTCCCAACGTAGACACCAGCGGTCCCTAGTTTTGCAAGTATCTCAACGACATTGTGGTTACATTTCACATAATATTCTACCACTAAAAAATAGTAGGTAGTAAACAAAAACTGGCGATATCTTAAGATTCTTCACCCCAAGAAATAATCTTTTTATAGAGAACCTTTTCAAAAATTCCCGGTGCCAAACTGTGAACGCGGGGCCGGCGTGCACTCCTGCATATTTATGGACTCGACTGATTCTGTTGTATATACCACTGACTTTCATCCAGTTAACAGTGTCCTGCATGTAAATAACAAAAGTTCAAATAACAGGCGGTGTAAAGCGTTTTTTTCTTAGTGGTACTCACTTCAAACTGCCTCCTATCAAAGTCGGTCAAAGTTCGAATTTCCTGACGAAGTGCTCTTCTCAGAAGTTTCCCGCTTGGTAAAGTGCAGTCATCTTTGCTTATGCTTCCTGTAGTAATTATAACGTAAATGGAAACTTGAACATCAGTTTCGATCAACTTTAAAGCATGTCGAGTTATTTCAAACAATCCGAACGTTTAGTAGTTTCCAACCATCGCTCTCCCATTACACTCATATTTCAAGTGTTTCCCAAAATTTATAAAACGATAAAAAAGCTCTCGGCGCGTTATACATGCCTGGGAAAAAAGCTCCCACTGATTCACAATGGTTAATGACTGGCTTTAGTGAAAACTGAGGAACTAGTATAGCTATTCCAGGATTTCAGGGAGAATCGACAAGACCAATATTCAATGGTATTCGTAAAGAAAACCAAAAAACCTAGACATCACGGTAGATGATGGATGCGAAGCAATGGGCATAGTGAACGAAGTAATGAGATTCGCTCACTTTGTTGTTTCGGGTCTTGTAAATAAACAGATAAAAGGATAAAGGATAAAACTCTCGGCGTTGATCAATTTTTGAGGGATTAGCCATGCATTCGAATTCATTAAGTGTCGTTGGAGGTGATTGAATGCATATCTGGCTATTATAATGATTCGCGGTGGCCTATCGATGTATCGAGCCAGAGCTGCTATCCTCCCAGACCAGTCTCGTACCAGTTTGTCGACCCCGGAGGGATGGAAGGCTTTGTGGGCCACGGGTGCAGGGATCGATCCGGATGCAGGAGTGTGTGTCGCGGGGCGCCTCCGACCACTGCGCCACACGCGTCTGACATTTATAGCTTTAAAAAGTGAGAAAAAACGTTGCAAAATGTTTAACTGTGGAGAGCTAGTATTTCATTTTGTCAAATTTGCTGTACAAATGGTACCATTAAAGAAGGGGCAGACACATCTTCTATCCAGACAAGGAAGATATTTTTCCTCGAGAAGTGTCCAGTATGGTAGTACTCCATTGTCGTTCTTGGGCACTGTGTGCTTTCCAAAAGAAGACCACTCGACGTCCTTTTCGTCAATCTGAACACTTCGTTAAGCAGTTGCTAATCTGATTCGTTCTCAAAAATTAAAGAAAAAGTTGTCGGCTAGACCATTATGAACTTATCTGAATCTTGAACTGGATCGATACCACGGAAAGGTTGTTTAAAATCACTGATCACTCCAAAGTACAGTGAGACATTTTAGGTGCTTACGTCCATTTGGTAATTCCGTACCATATACACTCAGCTGGACGCGCGTTGCTCGCTGTGAATTTGCAAGCACTGACCCTTTGAGGATCCGAGTGTGGGACTCTGAACCACGGTTGCTCTACTCTCTCGACATATTTCTTATTCCCGATCAGATACTCCGTTTCTGTGATAAAGTTGCAAGCGAATCGAAAGTAGGAGAGCAGACCCAAGACAAGCGTCCCTCTGCTTTTCATGTTCTCGCTTCTCTGCAAATTCATATCTTAAAATGCTCCAAACTATATAATCTACCAAGATAATGTCAGTACTTAAAGGTTAGGAAGGAAATCGATGGTGTAACCTTAAAGTTGCCCTGTGCTTTTGGGTTAAGCTAAATCACTAACGAGGGATGAATTGCTTCGACGAGCTGAATTTCTAGAGGTGCGAAAATAGAATGGTGGTAGGTTAGGCATAAAGTAAGAATAGGAAACTTATACAAGCCTACTCTTATACCAGATTCTTCATAATAACTAGAAAACTTTTATTGAATAAGATGCTTTCTTTATAGGAAAGATTCCCATTATTTGTGCGAAGAACCAGAACTATGTTAATTGCAACCGGTCCGTCTTTGATGACCTGAAACAAGGTCGTTCATGCTTTTTGGCTCTCTACATCCTACATTTCGGCAGCTAAACCTTTATATATTAGTATGTTCAATTTCCACGGCAGAATTTTATTTCGAAAATATCATCGGCACATCTTTGCATCCTGTCTGCATCTGATGGAAATGCTATGTTGTACTCTATGTTTCCTAGGTAGCCGTATCTTCATACGCGCGCAAAGTGATCGTCTACCGGTTTGGGTAACGTGTTCATATTCACACGTCCTACAAGAGACCAGGTTTGTGCAATTTTCTCATGAACATACACGGCCGCATAGAAAACTTCCAACTAATTGTTGACGTAAAGCTTTCTGGAAATTCGTAAGCAGCCATGATTTTTAGACCAGCCTTTTTTGACCACCGCTTAATAGGCTCTGCGTACGTCAGTGCTAATGAGAGTCTAGGTGAATCAAGGATAAGTTTTTCTTTAACTCTAACATAAGCGTGCAGCAATGTTTTGCCACTGCGTCACACGATAAGCATATATGGATCTATTTGTAGTATGTGGCAGAAGTAGGCTCAAATAGAGTGATCATACATCTGTGGGTGGAAAATTCTAAAAATCGCGTATTCCTATCCCACATATACGCAACGTTTTGGTAGTTTTGCAGACGTTACACCTAGCAATATCTATTTAGCAATCTAGAAGTTTTTCATGTAGCATCGTATAGAACGAAAACCACAAAAAACCAGTGCGCATTGTGTTATGGGCGGGCGGCGCGGGCCATACGGCTTGATTTCCATGCGTATTACAAGCGCCCTACTATTTCGCGTGGTCCAATCGGCCAGCCATGCAATATAGAGCTTGGTTGCTAAAGGGTTAACTTATAAAGTTCTGCGTTCAAGTTTCCTGATTGCCGTAGTGGAGCGATGCCATCGGGTGCACGAGTAATAAAACTTGTTGGCCCTACTAATAAGCCGCAATTAGAGGACACTGCTGCTTTTTCGACAGTTGATCAGAAAATTTCGAGAGCTAGAGGAGTTAAAGTGTCGAGAAGACCACAGAATTACAGGAGAAGGCTTGTTCCATTGAACATGAGGTATATATACATTGCTCCATTTTACTACAGTTTCTCTTCAAAGAACATCGCTCTCAGCATTTGGAACTATTTTACAGCCTGTTTTGAGTGTATTTCCATAATTCTTCGTACATGTCCATTTCGTATTATAAACACGCTTCATCAAGACAACTCGGAATGAAAAAATTTAACTCTTATCGAAAAATGTTACTTCTTCTAAAATGTTCTTCTTACGTAACTAACATTGCTGGTTTTGCAATAAATCCCGATGATTTTCAGTGACTAGACGAGGTTAGGGTTTGAGAAGATGACACAGTTATGGAAGAAACACCATCTTGTCACCCAAAAAGAGTACTTATGAAGGATGTTTTAACTTTTGTTAAGTGCTTATTCTTTTTTCCAGATGTGAGCAAAACACGAGCCTCAAGTGGGCTTCGAAGTGGTAAGACGGGTGAATGGCATAACCCTTCGAAGTCGTGCGATTCGTTTCCAAGCAAAGCCGAATGATTTCATGGTCACATCGTGTCCCATATTTAGTCACAGATCATGGAATATATTTCCATTTTATTATGCGATTCATGCTAAATTTTAGCCGTTACAATAAAATGGGAAAAAACTGTAAAGAAAAGATTTTCTGCACGGATTCAATTTCGTGCATAAAGGAGTGGAAAGTGCTAACAATGTCAGATTTACCTTTAATCGCAACAATTTCTAAACTTTCGTAGTGGATTTAAATTTCTTAATATCGTCGAAAGATGGAGACGGTTCTCCACCATTGACGACAATTGCATGATCATCCTGGGTGGAGCGTATCCACACACAACGGTTCGATTCCTTGTGAAAGAACTAGGCTTTTGTGTGAGAGCATCTTCAACTGAAATGAACATCTGAAACCTCTACAATCTGTTTAATTATGAAATCCTTATAATACACCGAAGGCTCATAAGATCGACTTTCTATAAACCTCGGCATAATCGATATAGCTGTAAATATGTCCTTGCGAGCCGTCCTTTTTTAGCCGATGCGAGGTCGGTATAGACGTTCTTATTGCTGCTGGTGTCGTTGTTCAGTGGCTCACAATTCGACGACTTCGCCTTCCTAAGAGGCTAGACTTACCATATATAAAAGTAGCCCCACAATTCGGCGGATTACGTAGTATTAATGAAGACCTATAAAACCTATGAAGTAGCAGGTACTTGACAAAGTGGTACTGAAAGCCAAGTAACAAGAACAACCTCGTTCATTTCCTTTCTTCCTACCCTTCACACACAAAGAGGCCGCTTGTCAGAAACATGTTTCGAACAGCCACCTCTGTGTCCACAACCAGGGAACTAAAGGAAAAATCGCGCGACTTGGCTCGGCAAATAGCCATCTCCAATGGCTACGAAATAGTAACCCCACGAGATAAGCTTAGAAGGAGAGCGACGCGCCCACGCGAAACACTTGGCCAAAAGAAAGTCCCGTTCATGTTGCCCTTTATTAGCTATGAAGTAAGCGTAGCTATTAAAAGATGCTTAAGAAGGGCGGGTCTAGTGAAATCGGTGGCGATAGTTGAAATACCACGGGCAATTCTACGTCGTCAGTTAGTTCGTAACCGCCTGTATGACAATCTATGCGAAACATCAAATTGCGTAATTTGTCCTTACAGTAGGGATGGTGATTGCATGAGTTCAGGCACGATATACCTGAGCTCTTGTAATAATTGCGGGGATGAATATATTGGCGAAACGGGCAGACCTTTTTGTATCCGTATAAAAGAACAACTAGATGGCAAACGAAAACTAAGACGAAGTATCCCACTAGGCACGCATAGGGTACAAAAACATCGCGGAGACGATTTTGAAGTAAAAGTCAATATCCTTGCACAGGAGACTAAAATACCAGCGCGAAACTTCTTGAGGCTTTTTGGATAAATGCCAAAAGCCCTACAATGAATAGCAGGGATGAATGCCCGGAGGTTAAATACGATCTGACCCCGTATGTTCGCACCAATTTCTGATGTGGGATGATGCAGTCATCAACCATGTGTGACTATAATAAGCCGTTCTAATCTTCCTCATTGGAAGTCACGTAAAAAGCGGTAGGCTTCTCACGAAGCTGTAATTACGATAGAGTGTTTCGTCTTTTTGTAAGTGTTATTGAAGCGTTTGGCCTAGTAGATTGCATATCAGTATACCCTTCCAGGCTCTGAAGAAGGCGATGCTGCCGAAACGTCAGCTACTGTTGTATTTTGCAATGCGTTTTTCTATGAAAGTAAATGTATGCTTTTTAACAACCTCGCGATTGCCGAACAAGAAAGAAAATAGCATTCGTACTACACTCGGCTTAGAAGCATGACGGTTAAAAATTGTTGAACCCAATGCGATTATCTGCATTATGACATCATCGTAGGAGAGCTCAGTTAGCTCAGTTTGAAGAAGTTTAAGACGGAAAGTAATCCTTGTGGACCTACACTTCGATTAAAAGCACTCCATTATTTTAGTGTAGGGTTGGTCGCGGTTAACAGCAATTTATTCGTAACATCGCAAATAAGGAGTGCAATTTTCGGCATCGATTTCTATCAAATGCTAACTCCATGAGTCTTTTGACGTCAATATAATTTGTAATATCGGAAGTTTTTCTCATCACTTGCTAAGTCTTGAATAAATAGAATTCTTACATGTTAATAGGTTCTTCTCCTTGATACCCTCGTTTATCCAAACAGTGACTGTCTATTCTCAATCTCTTTCTAACATATTTTTCATAACCTTTTCTAAAACATCGTTACGTTGCCTTCAAAACTAAATCTGGGCAGCAAGCGATTCAAAAGAGAAGTAGGCAACGGGTGAGCGAGAAGTTTCATGTGAACCAATGGTGACCATTTTCATGCCCTGAGGTGGGTATTTGTTCAGATGTCCTTAACCTTTCCCTTCCCTGTAAATTTAAAGTGCAGTTACCTTTTGTCGTATTCATTCATAGGCATGTGAGTTTGTTTGGGTGTATGACCTAAGCCTAAGACTAAGCTCCACCCATACAATCGAATTTTGGGAGTGAAAATACAGTTAAGCGACCAATTAGCAATGGAGCCTATTTTTTCTAAGTAAGATAGCAGGGCAGTGGAAAGCCGAAGTGACAACTGAACTTTTCCAAACAATTAATAATCACTCGTTTTTTGCTGGTTGATGCATGATTTTGATTTCCAGGTATGTTGGCCTTCCTTCGGCAGTCTAGTCTGCCTGTCTCTCTGCAGTATCGCTCATGTAAACCATGTGAAAGATTATTTATCTCACATGAAAACGTAGTCGCGGTACCGTAATTTATCATGGTGAATTTTTACTGAAATTAACATGCCTTGTTTGGCCCAAGCCATTGATTTCCCAGGTGCTCTACTGACTTCATTCCGGAATTTTGCCATTATTTGCTCACGAGTCTCCATTATCAAGCGTTAGCACGTCGGTTCCCATCGGTACTTTTCTCCCTTGACTTCTGACCAATTTGTTTTTCTTATTTTATGCACTATGTTCGTATCATTATGTAGAATCGTACTGTGTATATTTAATCTCTTATGGCTACGAATTTCGTAACACCGTAAATCAGTGTTTATTTTGGAACTATTGGACGGAACTGGTGGAATAGTGCTTTTTAGCCCAAGATGGGCGATTGTTTTTAAAGGATTGCTTATCTATTTGCACAATTTTACTTTTTGCTGTGTGCTACTGCTCACGAAGGGCGCGTGTGGCGCAGTGTTCGGAGGCGTCCAGCAACACACACATGGGATCGATGCCCGCACCCGTGGCCCACCAAACCTTTCATCCCACTGGGGTCGGAAAATTGATATCAGACTTTTTTGGGAGGGTAGCAGCACTGGTTCGATACATCGGTACGTTAGCGTGAGCGAGTGAGTCATTGTAAAGGCCAGGTATGCATTCAATTACCTCTAACAATGCTTAGTGAAGTAGAATGCATGGCGCATCCCTCAGAGATTGATCAACGCCGAGCTTTATCCTTATCCTTTATATTACTATAATGCGCTGAATTAAGGTAAGTTAATGATTTTGCTCGTCATTCTATATGAGGTACGGCTCTACTACTTATTCTATTGGTTCACTGTTTGCTCGTGTTATTTCAATTTGTTCATTGTTTAACCAAACATTCATTTTAAAATCTAGTGGACAGCGAATTGGAAGGATTTTAATTCTAGAAGCATCTCACATTTGTTTAATGATTTTGTAAAATCAAATCATTCATTCTCTACGACATAATCATGCGAATCAATTCGTTGATTGACACTTTTCCATCAGTGATCTCCAAATTCCCAAGAAGTAAATCAACTTCCTCGGCGCTCATCTTCTCTCCTGAACATGTTTTTTTTTGCGGTAGAGATTTTTTTCACCGTGGTATCAGGGTTTTGAACAGTTGTCCGAAATGTGTATATAACGTATAACAGTATTGTGGGCTACTACTAGTGATGCCGATCAATACGAATAAGGCGCTGTTTAGCCCTAGCACCGGTCTAACAATTCCCTGTCATCCATCGGGCGTGAGGAATTTGATGTTAGAGGTGTCTGGTGACCAGCCGTCATCCTAAAATCCGCAAAGGTTCCCAAATGCTCGTGAAAACGCCTTAGCGTGACTATGCCAGGATTGCAGAGGCAGTGGACCCGATTAGCATTCAATGAGCTTCATAAATAACACCAAATATTATC
The DNA here is from genome assembly GCA_900624975.1 of Angiostrongylus costaricensis. Taxonomy (NCBI): domain Eukaryota; kingdom Metazoa; phylum Nematoda; class Chromadorea; order Rhabditida; family Metastrongylidae; genus Angiostrongylus; species Angiostrongylus costaricensis. Next base: position 13,267 of record UYYA01000639.1, on the reverse strand, counting down.
AAGTAAGAGCGTTACATGAAGCCACGCGTCAAGATTCGGAGTCTTCGTGAACGATGGGTATGACGAAACAAGCCAAATTGGGCCGCGTAGAAGTAGGATACTGCTACTGTATATCTACACCATGTGATGAGATTGCTGTTGTTGGTAACGTCCAAGGCTTCCGGTTCAAAACTCTTAACCTAAAACCAACTCGAATTTTTTCTTCTTATGGTAGACCACAGGCGGAAAACCTGTTTAGGCACAGGCTATTCGTCTATTAAATGGAGCTTATGAAATATAGCATAGATCAAGTCAAAATTCAAAATCTTAGCTGATTTCTAGAAAGCATAACAATGTGTTAAGAAGTCGAAATATGGAAAGACTTCAAGCACATCATGTTGTTGGATCTAAATGATAACTCCTTGAGAATAACTATTACTTTTACTTGTTTATCTGTTTATTAGGGAAGCACGTGTGGAGCAGTGGTTGGAGGCGCCACTTCGACACGCACGTGGAATTGACCTCCACACTCATGGTGCACCAAGCCTTCCATCCCTGCGGAGTCGGCATATTGGTACCAGACTCGTCAGGAGGATAGCAGCGTTGGCTCGATACTTCGGTAGGCTACCGCAGGTCATTGTAAAGGCCAGATATGCATTCAATCACCTCCAACGACACTTAATGAAATCGAATGCATGGCGCATCCCTCAGGGATTGATCACCGCCAAGAGCTTTATCCCTTATCCTTTTATCTGTTTATTTACATGGCCCGAAACAACAAAGTGTGCGAATCTCATTACTTCGCTCACTACGTACATTGTTTCGCATCCATCATCTACCATGATGTCTAGGTTTTTTTTGGTTTTCTTTACGAATACCATTGAATACTAGTCTTGTCTATTCTCCCTGAAATCCTGAAATAGCTATACTAGTTCCTCAGTCTTTACCAAAGCAGTCGTTAACCATTGTGAATCAGTGGGAGTTCTTTCCAGGCATGTATAACACAGATCTCGTGACTTAGGTGGCATCGCGAGCTCGCTTGCTGCGGGCGGTTGTCGAACTGGTGACCATGCGTTTATTACTTCTATAACAAGTGGCATTTTTCGCTTTGACAGCACGACATTAGGACCATGATTTCTTCGATGGTGAATGAATGTGCCATATTAATAAACGTCAAACTTGATGTACCTAGGTTTTGAAGCATGTAACGAAGATCGTGCAACTTCACATTCCCGCTACCTTCGCGATCATAGTGCGAAAGTAAACTCTGAAATGGAAGGACGTGTGTTATTTTGTCATAAATAATCTCGGAAATCTACGGAAAAAATATTGCACGTTAGCATTTAGTGCTAAAGCAGCGTAAAAATCTAATATGACTTAGATACTACCATTTAACAACATGTAAGACGTCGTTTTGGCCTGGTGATCCTTGAAATCCAGCGCTACATTGGAAATCCAGAGAAAAGTGGGCTGCATTTACATCTTATTCACGGGTTATGCTATCGCATAGAGCGCTTTGCGGAGCTACATAACTCTATACAAAGCTTAGATCTGAAATGGGTAGTGTTCACCTGGAATTGCTCGAAGGTTGGCGGTTTCCCGGATTCCTTTCTCACGTTTTGATAGATGGGCATAAATTCTTCGATGGAGATGCGGGTTTCTAAATGAGCCTCTTTTTAGGAATGCGCAATTACAGTAAATGGATGTAATTCAAAGCCTCGGCTATGCGCTGCAATGCTAAATAATTTTCTGAGGAATTGAGGGACCACTCACCAGGCTGATCCTTCCATTGACTGGTCATGCGCTCTATAAGTTCTTGAGTTGGCTGCAAGTTGAGTGAACGAAGACAGTTTCCGATCTGATCAAATAACGATATTATACAACGATGCTAATTATAACAAGCAATACATACTGTTAATAGTAATATTAAAACATGGGCGATGACGTAATGTTAGTGATACCATTCATTACGCGCGAGGCACTCGATCAATCCCATTCAGTGTCCATGCAGTCTCTCGTCCATGTGTTGTCGAGAAATTGGTGACAAGTTTTCCGGCACAAGCTTACTGTCTTATGTCCACATGAGAACTCCCTAGCACGTTCAGCCCACGATTCCACACAGAATCGACTCAACCAGCGCTCTACGACGATAGGGGGCGAAAATCCTCGTACAGTAGCCAAGCACGCAAAATTCTTGGAGACATTAATAGGCTGTGAAGACGACAAAAATAACTGAATGCAGGAAGTGTTGGTATCTCCATAATATCTGTGATCACGAGTTATGTAAAAAAAAAAGTGTTGAAACAGGAATTGTGGTAATAGCATAGTAATGTGATTACATGAATTACTCGTATTCATGAAAAATGCGAGTCCGAGCACATTCTCCACTGAAGAGGTGTGATTCTGGTTGAGTATGACAAGGTTTCGTTGGGGTTTCAATGAACGTAACCAAATAGACATTCTGTCTCACATTATAAGAAGCAATCACGGGTCATTATTCATAAATGGAAGGTGTCCCAATTTATCTATTGCAACCAGGCGTCTTCCAAGAATGCGGCGGTTCCTGGCATTGGTCCATTTCTAGGCAGGATTTCAGATAGAGACATTTTCTTCAGCGGGGAGATAATCTTCTATACACATCACATTTCGACTCCCAAGAACTCTCTTGCCCTTCACGAAAAGATGACATATCCTTAATGGAATGACAACAGTATAAACATGCTTCTTCGTTCACAGTGATAAAAATATTCAATCTAACTTATCCAAAACGTGCTTTACCTTCTAAATGAGGCGATTGGATACTTCTGCATGTTCGGTTTCTAACTTGACGACGCCGGGCGGTAATCGAGGGACAGAAAGTGTTTGGCATTTCTATGTAAGAGTCAGAAATTTAAAAGTGAAAGATGTCTTACGTTGACCATGTCTTGCTAAACACTACACAACGGCCATCTATAGACGACCGGGACCGGTCATCTGGATGCCAAATTAGCTACCTTAAAGACAGCAAGAGCGAGATAAATGGCAGGTGTGCCTAACCACTGTCAAGAACCCTACTATTCGTGGCCAAAAATCTCTGTCGTGATATCTTGGCATAGGATTCGTGATACCCTCAACTGTTAACTAACTCGCAAACTTATCCGATATCCTACTATATACTCTCTCTAAACTCTCTTCTGAGGAATGGCCAATTATTATCAACTGCTACTATCACCATTGGTGCGAGTTGTCATTAGTTGCTGGTATAGTCACTGGAAGGGGCACGTGTGGCGCATTGGTTGGGGGCGCCATTGCGGCACACACTTGGAATCGATCCCCGCGCCCATGGCCCACCAAGCCCTCCATCCCTCCGGTGTCGGCAAACTGGTACCATACTTGTCTGATAGGATAGCAGCACTAGCTCGATACATCGGGACCACCGCGAAGCATTGTAAAAGGCCAGATATGCATTCAATCACCTCCTACGATACATAATGAAGTCGAATGCAAGGTGCATCCCTCAGAGATTGGTCAACGCCGAAAGTTTTATCCTTTATCCTTTATAATCACTGGTATTCACCAAGCTATGAAGGTGGAAGGAACCAATTCGACCCCATAAATGGCATATTGGAAGAGGAATGCAGCACGTACGGCTCTGCAAATTCGCTTTCAGTAACTTCAACACCGGAATGAGAAATCCGGAAGTTTCGTCGAGATGCACCACATTTTCAAAAACAACTGATACTGTTTCGTTGGAACCACCTCACAATTGTCTTTCCATATTGGATACGATTACTGATTTTTCGAAGCTTCGATTTTGAACTGCCTGGCAGAACCTCTCTATTTCTGCAACAGTAGTATATTAGGAAAGGCCATCAAAAAATTAGAAAAAAAGACAGATTTATTCGAAGAACAGAAGTCCGCAATGGAGACCTTCGGAGGACATGTTTATAGTTCAGGTCGACCAGCTGTGTTCCGAAACTAAAACCATCTGTAGGCTACAGAGTGACACTTGCAGACGGTATAATGTAGGAAAATGACTTCCATCATAAAGCAAGATCGCGGTTGCATTGGAGGAAGAGAGATGGTCCTGTGGACATGTAGAAGAGCAGTTCAACTAACTGACTGAAAGAGTGGTTTACCTGCGATGCGGCGATTTTCGAATCGCCTTTGGTATCGTGGAATTGAAATACCTCTTCGATGCCTTCCATCTAAATTACCTCATTAGAATACGATGTATAATACTTAGGATAAAAATGTCGCTTCCTTGTCATTAGCACATGAAAATTGCCCTTCACTGAGGAGAATTCGAGTAAAAACTGCACAATTTCCTAGATCAGTAATCGTTCTCTTTCAGAAGGCATTAGAAAGTAAGAACAGTGCTCATGAATGAACCTTATTACTCTCATAATAGATTTATCACGATATGCGCTGATTTCAATGCATACATAAAGTGGGAGAACTGAACGGCATCTATTGATAATTTCAATGAATCTTCCTCCCAGTAGTTTCTCGTCTGGCGTACAAACTTTCGTGCTTCAAAGTTTCTGAGTAAATTGTAGTCTTTGCGTAACACGGATCAGGAAGAGCTCTATTCTACCATACAGCAACTGCAAAGAGTTATTGGTCGCTAAAAATGTATTAGTAAAGAGTTTCGTTTTACATGATAATCTTTTATACATTAGTAAACCCCTTCATCTGCTTTTAAACTTCAAGGTAGTTTTTGCAACACAACATTTTTTACTTCAATAAACGTCAGCAATCATATTCATAACGCCTATGTACTGATGTTTCAAGCAAAGTTTAAAATACTAGTAGTAGGGCCTCCGTGGCGTAGTGTGTAATGCGCGAGTCTCCGGAAAGGAAAATCGTGGTTCCATCTGGCTCGGGATTTGAGTTTTGCGAATATCTCACTATTGTTGTGGTCATATATATATATATATATATATATATATATATATATATATGCGTATATATGTGTAGGAAGCGGATAGCAAAGTGGTAGTGGTGTCAGTGATCACGAGCACGGTGGTAGTTCAATTCCGCTCTGAGCCAACGAAGCCTCTCATCTCTCTGGGGTCGAGAAATTGGCACCGGACCCGTTTGGAAAAAATTAATTCTCTGCAAACCAATTAGCAACGTTACTTCCCGGCTATATCAGGACTCCAGGAAGAGTTTCTCGACCAGCATCCTTCGATAGTCAAGATGAAATTAAAATCCTCAAAGAAAAACCGAAGCCACATGTAAAAGTTGGAAGTTGTATGTGTAACGGTTTACTACCGCTATTTGCTTTCCTAACGGTTTCCCGCCTTATCGTGGCTGAGACGCGTTCGTTGGTGCCGGATTGCGATGTACAGCGGGTCATTCGTCCAACCAGCAGGGTCTCCCATGCTGAGAAGGAGTTCAGCGTTTCCATCAGGAAGCCTAGCTATAAGTGGTCCAATATTACGATTCACTACCGTCTTGCAATCAAACTAATCGCATGGTGGCCATGCTCCCTCAGATCCATAATGGCTGCCACTGCCAGGATTGGTGACGACCTAAGTTGACTTTAGACTCTAGAGGACCACAACAGCCAAATCAGAAAGTTCCGAAAAAATGCAAATTGTGCTAGGAAATGCGCAACCAGTGAATACGAGCCATCTAAATATCCAAAGTATATATATGTATACCTAATATCTCAGCACCGTTGTGGCTGTAATTCACATCGTACCGCGCCGTAAAATTATAGTTGGCAGAAAGTAGAAGGTTAACATTAGTAGTTTATAATCCTAACCTTTTTATTTACTACCTATTCTTTTTAAGGGCAGGGTATGTTGCGAAATATAACTTTTATAATGCTGAGATATTTTCGAAACACCGGACAGCAGGTGACTGCGGTGTGGAACGAATGCGCTACTGTCCTTTCCGGGGAGTAACGCGTTCACCACCACACCATCCGGGTCCTTCGTTTCGCCTGTCTCTCAGCTAGATCTATTGATCTTTTGCCATCAGCAATCACCCGTCAACGGAACTGGGAAGTCCAAATCGGCATTGAACCCAGTAAAGCTGAGGATATAGTTATAATCACAATCTTAACCGTTTTATTGCTGATTTGCTTGCTCAACAAAAAAAAATTTATAAAAAACAAAATTACTCAATTACTCAACAAAATGATACTTCCACGTGATTTTTGTGCGGTTGGTCTCTACGTGACATACTTAGTGGAAACCTCATAGAAAGCGGCTCTGAAGAAGGCGAAATCCGCCGAAACGTCAGCTCATTCGTGAATAAAGAATAATAACACCTCGCGTTTGCTCAACAAAAATACGAAGAAAATTACCTTTAATTTTTAGAGAAAGCATTATCACAAGGACAAAAGCTCGTCTTAGTTCGCCAAGCAGTTCACTTTCTACGTCACTGTCTAAAACATCGAGTCGTTCAAAACTTTATCAAAACGAAGGCGACTGCACGCTATTTACAGACTACCAGAGGACAGTCGTCGAGTGCTGAGCATCGAAATGCGATGACTACGCATCTGTCCATGAAGTAAACAAGACAAAGTGAAATATAACTTTAATGATGATGAGATATTTGTAAAATTCCGAACCGCAGGTGTCTGCGGTGGGGAACGAACACGCTATTATTCTTTCTGGGGACTAACGCGTTCACCACCACACCATGTGGGTCCATCGTTTCGCCTCTCCTTCAGCTAGTTCTATCGAACAGTGAGATCAGTCCCACTGGCGGGTGACTGCTAATGGCACTAATCGACAGAACTAGCTAAAAGACAGGCGAAACAAAGGAACCGCATGCTGTGGTGGTGAACGCGTTAGCCTCGGAAAGGGTGATAGCCTGTTCGTTTCACACCGCAGACACATGCGGTCCGGAGTTTTGCAAATATTTCAGCATCATTGAAATTATATTTCGCAATATACTTTGCCATTAAAAGAATAGGCAATAAATAATAAGTAAATAGTAAGTTGAAATTCATGACAATGTGTTCGCGCAGTTTAGGAGGTCGGGCTCGAAGAAACACTATTTTGCTCAGTATTTGGCAGACCGGCTTTTGAAGAGAATAGTAGGTGGGTCCGTGTTGCTTTGTAAATCTACCAGGTTTAATGCTAAAGTTATGTTACGAAGAAAGTTTGAAAACTTTCTGAATAAATCGCATAACAAGGCCCGAAGCAGCCATAAAACACCGTCAACGAAGATCAGATGAGTCACAAAATAGTAAACAATGTGCTAGAAAAATCAAGCACTGTCGTGCTAGGAGGCATGACCTTTCCTGGAGGGACTCGGTCGCTATTAGAATTTCGCCCAAGTTTCTCACTAGTTGTGCCCACTTCCAAGGCATCCTTGCCTAGCGACGCATGTAGTACGCATGTGCTTCGATTAGACTCCGTAACAGGGCATGAGTTGAAACACCAAATAGAAGTAAAAAGCAGGGAAAAGAATCATTACCAGTGCTGGAATTTCCTCATTTGTACTTCAAATTGCAAAGTCCCAACAACGAATTGGTGTCGAATTCCGGATATCTGTGTACGAAACTTTCAAAATCCTTAACCACTGCCATTCGATGAAGTTTCGCTCCGACCTCACAGAAACGCATTGACGTAGCATGTGGAATTTCGGGAACTGATAAGGTTAAAAGGCATTATATTATCTGTTATATATAAAGGTAGGAAAGTTTGCAGTAGTTCTTTGTCAGCAAGATGCAGAGATAACGAAAGAGCATTTTGGAGATGCTTCGTTTTATCGCTTATCATCTGAAAGGAAATTCAAAAGTCAACACTGAAGATTGAGCAAGGAATGTGTCAAGGTGACAAAGCGGGTGATTTAAAAACATCAATGATCTCTTAATTCAAAGTCAATATACCAATATGTGTCGTCTTATACTTATCGAAACTCGTGAGTTAGTGTCCACTGATAGTCTAGTGTCTACCTATCTATCGTTGTTCAAGGTTATCGTCTACCTATCATTAGTTTTCTAATAGTGTTTAACTCTAATACTTCCTCAATGGCTTAAACACATTCTAGTCCACCTTACGAACATTCAGATTTTTCTGGATCGTCTACGTAACATGTGTCCTAATAGCGCGTACGTGATAGAGTCCTTCGATGTTGCAGCCCTCTGCACAAAACCTGTCGAGTGACTCTGCTATGCAAGCAATCCTCGGACTCCGATGAATTACGAAGGGGCAATGAACATGTACAGCTTCTCGATTCACTAGCTCATAGCTCTTGTAAAGGACTGCCTGGACTACTCCATTTTTAGATGGGCTGGAAAATATTATGCACAAATTGGATGGGTGGCAATGTGACAGCAACTGACACCAAGGCCTGCCATTGTCTTCATATCTAAGGTGAAAGCAGCAGTAATCAATCTCTCGCCTTGACTCTAGTCTTTTTTATTGCTTTTCATTCGATCCGTCTTCACGTCTACTGTGCGGATCGCAGCACTTCTCACATCGGTTCGTTTCCTCACATCTATTGACCACGAAGATTTTCCAATATTCACGTGTGGCTTCGCCTGCTGTTTGAGGATTTTCATTTCATCTTGAATGTCTTAAAATGCTGGTGGAACAATTCTCCTTGGAGCCCTGAGATAGCTTAGCTGGAGCGCTCCTAATTAGATTAAAGACAGTGGTTTCTTTCCCAGAGTAGTCCGGTAGCAATTTCTTGACCCCGAAGGGTTGACAGACTTGGTTGGCCCGATGCGGTATCAAACTAATACCGTACTCGTGATGATGGACTTCACTACCACTGTGACAACCACACCATTTCATTCTAGTTTAGGTATCTAAATGATTGTTTTTTATGTGCTTTACAGAGCAGGAGATAAGCAACTGTTTGAGTTATTGAATTAACAGTAAGAGTGCATTAAGTTCATCTAAGAAAAACCGAAAGAAACTAGCTTCCATTTCTAAACGTACAAATTAGCCTATCCGAAAAAGACTACGTTACTAAATGGCACCGAAAGCCTAGTAGCGCAAAAAGACTGATTTGTACTCTTCTTTAACCTGTTTCACACAAAAATGGCCCTTCTAACAAATATGTTTCGAACAGCCATCAGTGTGTGTGTAGAAGGAGAGCAAAATGAGGAGTCCTCGAAATTGACGCGAAAAATAGCCATTTCGAATAGCTACGAAACTCTTGCTCCTTGAGATAAGTGTGGAGCAAAAACCACGCTGCAAGCCGTAATCCTAGCCAGGATATCACCTGTATCATCCGTAGTCCCGTTGATCGCCGAGTAACTCCAGCGGGTCGCGTGCAAGAGTAGCCCAGTGGGTTCTACTCGCTCTAGGGACTCGTCGAGAATCATATCTTTCTTCTAGGCTCTTCGTGAAGAGCTCCGACCATCGAGTCGGTGGTTTTCCTGCAGTGAGTTTAACATCGCGAGGAATCCAGTCACTAACTGCTCTTGTCTATCGGTTGTCATTCATACGCATTACGTATCCGGCCCGCCTTATCCTCGACCGTTTGGCGTACAGAACGGCATCTTTGATTTTTGATCGTTGACGCAGATCGGAGCTTCGGATTCCTTCGCTTACTTGTGTGAAACGGGATACTCCTAGTATCGTCCTTTCGACTGCGCGTTCGATAACGCTGAGTGATCTTTCATCCTGCTTACGCAGCGATCAGGTTTCTGACGTATACGTTGGAGCAGGAAGTACCGTTGAGTCGAAAAGGTGGGCACGGAGTCGGGTGTTCTTTGTTCTCTTTACTAAATCCATGATGCTCTTGAAAGCTCCCTAAGCCATTCGTTTTCTTCTGCTCAACTCTGGGGCTAAGTCGTTCAACATGTTGGTTTCACACCAGGATAGCCAGGATAAGGTCCGGTTTATCTTACCTTTGATTTTCAGCGAAATAAGTGGAGCCAACTTGGCAATAATATCTGGATTACCACAGAACACTCTAAGACGCCAGATAGTTCGTAACCGCCTGTGTGATCGTCTGTGCACAACACAAAATTTCATAATATATCCTAACGGTAGAGACAGTGACTGCATGAGTTCTGAGGCAGTTTACCTACTCTCCTGTAGAGTGTGGGAGTCGCACACATTGGCGAGGCGGGAAAATCGTCCCGTGCCTGTATAGAAGGACAACCATTTGGTGGAATTAAAGTTAAACCAAATACTCACCTATAAGAGAATAAGACACAGAAGCATAACGTAAAAGATTTTGGAGCTGAAGTTATCATTATCGCACAGGAATCGAAAACTTCAGCGCGAAAAACTCTTGAGGCACACTGGGTAAATTCCAAGAATTCAAAAATGGACCGCTGAGGAAATGCCTCATAAGCACACTCGATCTCACACAATATTTAAAACTGCATATTAATGTGAAAGCAGAACATTACCCATCCAAGTGAAAGCTTGTGCGGTTGGTCTCCACTTGACGTACTCAGTGGAATGAATACTCATAGAAAGCGGTGGGTGTCCAACGAAGCTCTTCCGTACTCGATATTATTAGAATCTTTTCTATTTTAATACACTAGAATTTATTCGATTTGATTCCAAGACTCCTAGGATAGCCGTACTAGACCGCTCCCAGGTGAATTTGAAAAGAGAGCCGAGGTCAGAGAAGAGTGTACCAATTCCATATTTTGGATGGATGTGAGGTTGTCGAGCCGGAAGCGGGGTCGAACCAGCAGTACTGGTGAAAATGGGAGATAACTAATGATGCAGGTAATTTAACCACCATCCGAAGCCGAATGCCTTGGTAAGCGGCAACTGCAATGCAAACGACGAAACGAATGTAATTGATTAATTGATTGTAATTCATTGACATCTGTATAGTCTGTGAGGATGGGCAGTCTATGGATCTGTGTATGCATGTTGCTTCTAATAAGATTTTCGGATTTTAACTAGCACACAGATCTTAAAAATTATCATTCAAATCAGTAAAAAAAACTTGATGGACAATAATATCGGTGGAACAACGCCCCATTATAACGGAGGTTTCAATACTTATTCAAACACAAACTAGGTTTATCCCTAGAGATATCCCACGTAGGCAGCAGTTCCATTGATCTTACTGCTAAAGAGAAGTCGACGTGGAGAAGTGATTGTGCTTTCGATACTCTTCTTAGACGCTATTTTATTTCCGACGCAATGCAAGCAATCTAAATGGGCTGCTATTCATACTACGATGAATAAACTGCGATGTACGATGTTTAATACAGAATCTTCCAACTAAACACAAGCGGATCTTTGCCAGCCGTCATCGCATTCTTAGAGCAGACGTTGACATTCTGCAGGATAATTTCGTTTTGTGTGCAGTTAGTTGAATTCGGAGCGGCCTTCAGTCTACTACAGGTGGTTATGCTACGTCTCAGCTGTGATAGAGATGCCAATACGAAGCCGTAAGGTTTCAAAATCGCACGTTGAACAAGATTTAAAATGTAGTTGTCAACTGAAATCGGAATAGGATATCCACTAGGCGTCTAAGAAGTGATGACATCATGCCAGACTTTGTTACTGTTGCTTCGAAGGAGCTACGCACTGATTCCAATGCTACATTACCGTTCTCCTCTCCTTATACAAAAAAACGAGGTAGTTCCCATCGGGAATTCAGTGCTTTGCCAAGCGGGTGGAGTCCATGCTCAGCTCACTTGTAGGACACACCACATCCTGGATGGCCAGCTGGCGTCGTGCCGCTATCCCGTCTTGGCTGAGAATGCCAAAATACAACCTTTTTGAGTGCGCGAAAACACCGCAACATTTCAAAATTGATGACACTGTTGTGCAAACGGTGGAACTACTTTTAGTCAGCTATTGGAAAGGCAACATACAGGTTGAGTGAAGTATTATGGCGGCCTTGACAACCGAGCTATCGAAATGAGCGTAAGAAGCGTCAAATGACGAAGGTAATCCCGAATGAAGCTCATGTAAAGTCTCTGAGCAAATTACTCCAATGCTTTACTAAATTGGATCGTGCTACTCGGATGCACAAGGGCACTTACGATGAAGTAATTCGAGTGCGGGAACAATTCGAAACGTCTATCAATTTGTTCACTGTTGAACTTGTTTAAGGCGTTTAACCAGAAGGCTGTCCAACAGAGTTATACTTCCGCCTCTCATTTATTCATCACACCCTCCGACACCAAACGTTTGTTTTGTCATTAATGTACATTTACATTATGCATTAAATGCTACATGAAAGCCACAATAGAGGGATGCACCATGCATTCGATTTCATTAAGTATCGTTGGGGGTGATTGCATGCATATCTGGCCTCTACAACGATTCGCCGTGGCCTACCTATGTATCGAGCCAGTGCTGCTATCCTCCCAGACAAGTCTGGTACCAATTTGCCGACCTCGGAGGGATGGAAGGCCTGGTGGGCCATGGGCGTAAGGATCGATTCCACATGGGTGTCGCAGTGGCGCCTCCAACCACTGCGCCACACGCGCCCTTCACAATAACATTACAAAAACTAAGTGGGAATAGAAGCACATAGCACAGTGGTAGTGATCTCGATCATTACGAGAATGGTACTAGTTCGATCCCGCTCAGTGCCTCCCAAGCCTTTCATTCCTCCGGGGTCAGGAAATTTGGTACCGGCTTCTCTAGGAAAAGCCACTTTCTGCAATGCAATTGGAAACGCTCCAGCTATCCCAGGTCTCCAGGGAGCATTGCTCGACCAGCATTTTATGATATTCAAGATGAAATAAAAATCCTCTAGCAGCAACCGAAGCCACACGTAAAGCTTGAGAGAGCTTGGTGGGCGATGGATACGAGGAAACGAATTGGATGTGAGAAGTGCCGGGATACGCACAATAGACGTAAAAGCGGATTGAACAAAATAAAAAACAGGGGAGCAGATAAGCAGTCCAAGTTCCATCGTTAGTAAATCTTAGTATAGGTCTGAGGTTGTTGAAACACTTTTTGCTCTACCCAATACTCCGACAGCTAATAGGGCTATTCACATTTTCTTTGACGAAATTTTGTTGAAGGGCGTTTAGCGCAGTGAGTGATGCCGAATGCCACAAGCACCCCCTCGACTCGACCCTACAATAGGTTCACTAAACCTCTCAGCACTCCGAGGTTGAAAAAGTGGCACCAGATCCATTTGGGAGAGAGAGTTAAAGCCTGAGAAACCCTGAGAAGTTAAATCTCTGCAATCCAAATGTAACACTCAAGCGTGGCTGCCCCACTACGCCAGGCAAAATCGACTCGACCGACATACAAAGAGGTATTCATGACAGAAGCAAATCCCTCAGAGCAGCAGGAGAAACCCGCAAGCAAAAAGTCTGAAAACCTTTGCAGATGATGAATAGTTTGGAAACCAATCTAAGGCAAAAGCTTCTGGGATATGGGGGGGGGGG